>CM068297.1:5904066-6123419 GCA_034768395.1 Linum lewisii
AATGAAATCGATCTTGATTAGCTTGTTTGTTCAATTAGTCTCTTAGCAGTGAAACTACCCACCAAGAGAGCCCCCTTTGTCTTTGTTTAAAACCCCTTTCCTCTTGCTTAATCTTTGTTATTTTGCGAATCATTGCTTTTGTTTCTGAATTTCTCAATCAAACCAAACCAATTCAAATGCTAGACCGTCATGAGAAGTGTAGTATGGTCTATGAGGGACCCCGTGGAATACACCTTGGTAAAACGCTTTATCAATTTTGGCGCCGTTGCCGGGACTTTCTCAATCCTAAGAAAGCATTTAGTAGTGGACCGTTCTTTTCACTTCCCCCTTTAGTTTTGCTTCTTTTTATTAGTTTGTTTGGTTTTGTTACCCGCATTGTTGTATTACTAGTGTTTGTTGAGCTTTGTGTAGGTACCAATCATTGACCACCAATCCGTTCTCTACCTCTTTAGTTCAGGTACAAGGTTGCAATAAGATGAACTGTGGAATGGAAGTAATGGTTATGGTTCCTATCAAGGGGGAATCCATCCCTAACCCATACTATGGTCATTCTACTCCATCCAACACTACCAAAAACTTGTGAGGAAGATGGCCAATGGTGGGGTCAAAAAACAACAAGCTTCAACACCCTGTGGAATGAGAAATTTTCCCTTATCCATCCCCCCTATTATCAATTTGTCGGAGTTTTAAAGAGGATTTCACAAGTCATGAACAACTTCTCCACCCCTTCCATGCTAAGGTTTCTTTAAGATGGTTAAAGAAAGCGAGCATCCCAAGAGATTTCACAAGCTATAGCAACCTTTTCAAACCTCCTTCTTCTAGAGGAGCTCTTGAAAATGGTGAAGGAAAGTGAGCGCCTCGAGAGGAGTTTCTAAGCTATGGGAACCCCTCCCCTTTCCCACCTTGAGGAACTTGAAGATTGCGAGACAATGCGAACCAACTTAATCGCTTAGCACAAAGCATGACCACATCAATGTGATGCTTGAAAATGAACGCAACCCATAAGGTGGAGCAAAACTCCCCCCCCTTCCAGCTAAGATCTTGCAAATGGCGGAAACAATGCAACCGGTTAATCCCTAGCTCCAAGATGGAGCCCCTCAAGGATATTCTTTCAAGAAAGTCAGCCCGCAAGAGGATAGTTTATGATATAAAAGATGACCTTGTGAACCCGAAGACTTGACACGAAGAAGATTTGGTAGTGGAGGTGATTGAAGAACATGTTCTTCCCAAGAAACACCAAGTAACATGATGATTGGATAGAAGAATCAAGGAACTTGAGGATGATGGCACTTTAGAGGAGGTGAGACATGTTTAAAGACTCTTCAAAGAAGGTGGTATCGAGAGTGGAGCACGAAAGTGAACAACACCACCCTATTGTGGGCCACCAAAGATTGTGATGCTCTTCAATCTTCTTGCTTGGTCATGAAGTATTTGTGCCAAGAACCCAAGGAACATGCAACTCTACTCCTCATAAGGTGGTCATGGAAGTGGAGCCACCTCCTCCTTGACCCAAGACTCTTCGAGTGGCATCACCAACTTGGACACGATGGAGCTCAATGTGGCCCCTCACCTTACTATCTTCCTCAAGTTCCAAATTTCAAAGGTAGCAAGCCACCCCAAGGTACCAAGTGTTATGTAAGCATCAAGGCATTGGCTAGCCTACCATTCTCCCAAGATGTTTCTTGGAGTTCAACTTTCATCGTGGAAGAAGCTACTTGACTTGAAGGAGGTACTAAGTTGGACACCACAACGCAGTATCGTTAAGCTTAAGACGGTAACTAAGCGCTTCTTGGGAGGCACCCCATGTTATCCTTAATTTTCGCTTTTAATTGTTCTTTGAGTTTTTTGTGTTGTTTTAGCTTTTTGAATAAGGTTTGACAAGATTTTGGATCACTCTTCACCAAGGATCATCATGGAACTCTTTCACCACTATTACGTCCTATGCTCCACTCTACCAACGCGGTAACTTCGTTCCACCTTACCCTCTCTCTCTGATCATTGAGGATAATGCTCATTTAGTCGTAGGGGAGTTTGAGGTTTGTTGATATATTTGTGGTAAGATGTAATGCTATGCTTGTGATTGCATGTTCTTGATTTTTCCAAATCCCTATATAAATCATTCGTTCTTGACTTTTGGTGTTTAATTGACTTCAAATCTTTCACAATGACGTTAAAACTGTTCCGCTTAGAACCTATAACCACATGTTAGAGCTGATATCAAATGAGTCTAGGCCAAACAGAGATTTTATCACTCTTGTATGTTGGTTGATTGGTTTGATACGTGTTTTTTATACCGCTCGATAACACCGGTCTAAGATGATGAAGGCAATCAGAATTTCTTCCTCTTTTCCATGTTCTTCTTTCCTTTTGGATTTCTCGTGATTGTGGCTTGAGATTAGACGGAGTCCAATTCAAAAACTTGTGTGGAATTGTAAAGAGCTAGGATCAAGATGGCTATTTTGTGAAGAAAAAGAAAAAAAGAGAGAAAATGCTCAAAAAAAAAGAAAAGCTAGGCAAGCTCGGCACCTAAGTGAAGTGTCGGGTTGAGCACTAGCAAAGCAAAAGCTGTGAGCTAGGCAGGTTCAACACCTAAGTGAAGTGTTGGATCGAGCACTAGTATGCAGTAAGAAAAAAAGAAGGAAAAAATGAATGAAAATGAAAGAAAAGAGAAAGAAAAAAGAGTTCTCAAATTAGCTTTGATCCTAGCCAGAGTTTGTAAAGTGCGGATTTAGAAGCGGATGAATCAAGTCAATAGCCACATCATGATCACTCATCACTCTCCTACCCCCGCCTATCCGTTCCATTTCCCGAGTTCAAGTCCTTTTGATTAGGGTTGGTGTGTCGTGGTCGGTTTTTTCTGTATCCCAATTAACCACAAATTGAAGGTGTGCAGAAATTAGTGAGGTCTAGACTTGTTTGGTTGACGTTCTTGCATGTGTAGGTTAAGTTTGTTCGTGGACAGTTTAGGCCGAATTGTTATTGCTTGAATCTCAATGGACCGTCTTGTCATTTGTGAACTTGGATGTTTTCTAATTTATTTGCTTGAGGACAAGCAAAGCTTAGTCGTAGGGGAATTTGATGTGACTATACTTAGTGCATTTTAAGTCTTTGATAGCCTAAGGATCTCCCATGTTGATCTCATTTGCTATGATTAATAGCTTTTATGGAAGTTTTATGCAAAGTGCTCTTTTGTTGCCCGGTTGCCACTTTGAGGCCAATTCGGTGTCTATTGGAGTTGTTTGCTTTGAAGTTTCAGGATTTTTCGTTGAAGTACCGTGACAAGGAGCAGTAGGATCAAACGGGAGGTCAATTGGAGTCCGGACGAGGGAGTATGGCTGTTGCAAGTTCGGGATTTATGCAGAGTGCAGGGTGCACGCCGTGCACTGCCCCCTGCACTATAAATACCCACGTTTTTTACTCTTTTGGGAATTCTTTCATCCTCTTTGAACCCCAAACACATACCCACGAACCCTCAAACCCTAGAACACATTTTTGGAGCAATTTGAAGCCATTGGAGCTAGGATTGAAGCCAACAAACCTTGGGAGAAGTGCTTACAAGTGGAGAAGTGAAGATCATCTCAAGATCATCCATGTTGCCTTGGTGACCATTCTTCCTTATTTTCTCTTTACTTCCCTTGGCCATGTGTGGCTGAGTTTCTAGGGTTCATCTTGGATGGTAGATTAGTTGTGCTATGATAGAGGGATGATTGTATAGAACTTGCCATGATTGATCTTGGTTGTATGAGGATGATTCCTAGACTTGTTCTTAATGCCATTTTATGCCATGTTTGCTTGATTTGGTCCATTCAATGTGATTTGATGCATGAGATGTTGGATTGCTAGATTGTAGGTCTAGGGATTGAAGTGAGTGTGTTCTAAGAGATTAGATCATTTTGTTTCAACCATTTTCGCTTATTTCTCTCTGGGCATTTTATCGAACACTTGGTGTCATGTGGATTTCAATTCATTGAGTTTGAAAATGCTTTTTGGTGAATCTCTTAGTGTTAGGGCATTGATATGAGAGTGTGTTGCCTACCTTGTGGTCAGAAGTCTTAAGAAAGGGTCTTGTGTCTTGGCATTTCTCAAACACTAAGAATGCATCCTTTTTTCACTTTAGCTGGAGAGCAGAGCATAAGTGAGTGGTATTAGGATAGGGATTTTGGTGCTACAGAGTGCATTGAGTCTATAGAAGTGAAATGCATGGTCATCCGAATGCAAACTCGACTTGATTTAGCTTGTTGTTCAATTAGTCATCTTTGACATGAGAAACTACCCACCAAGAGAGCCCCCTTTTCAATGATTTGAACCACCTTTCTCTCTTGCTAAATCTTTGTTAGTTTTGCGAATCAAATTGCTTTTGTTTCTGAATTTCTCAATCAAACCAAACCAATTTCAAATGTCTAACCCTATGAGAAATGTGAGTATTGGTCTATGAGAGGACCCCGTGGAATACGACCTTGGTAAAATCGCTTTTATCACTTGTCACCTTACGATCCTTGCTAAACCCGCACATTGTTGTTGTTTTTTTTATCTTAGCGACGGGCAATGCAGCGACCTCTGCTGCTGAGTCTCTGAAGGAAAGCCTGCTGAGGCGACTGGGCGATCTCCCATTGGAGGGCGTCCAGGAGGACTTGCAATCTGCTAATAAGCACATGTCGCCCTTGAAGCCGAGTTTGGATGAGGCTCGTGTCAAGGTTGCTCATGGAGGAGATAGCCGCCGAAAGGGACAGAGCTAAAGAGCGCTTAATTGACTCTCTGGCGGCTGAATCGGCGGCCGGATCGTGATCTTGTCGCTGCCAAGGCCAGTATGATGAGACGTGGCTATTACACTCATGCTCTCCGAGAGTATGTGTGTTGGTAATGGCCCTGTCGAAATGATTCTACGAGCTGTTTCCCAACAAGGTTGGCCGGGGCGAAAAATGGTTCGAGCCGTCCTCCGAGGTCTCCAATCGCTATAAACTTTGGGGTTCCCGACCTTCCCGATCCGAGGAGGAGACTTATTTCGAGATGCTGCCGCTTGGGCGGAGATAGTGGCGGCAGATGCTGAATATGTGGCGGCCACTCGCCGCAGCCGTGGCCTGCCTGATCTGAATCTCGATGAATCAAGGTTCAGCCCCCATCATCTGATCAAGCCCCCTCGACCAGCGCAAAGACTTCAATTCCCCGCTGACCCTTCCAAGGCTGGCGAGAAGGGCTCCGGCGCTAAAGACCCATGATCCCACTTTCAACCTGTTGTTATTATTGCTATCTTTCAGACAATCATCATGTTTCTGCGTGTGTTGCTGTTTTCCTCTCTTCTCCTTCTCTTTTTTTTGTAAAAACTGCTTTATTAAACTCTTCCTCGCGAATTTTCAATCTTTGTCTTTTATCTTATTACACCTCTCTTGATCGCTTTGCTTCTTTTCCATTAACTAGATGTTATACCCGTTAGCTTTGATGCCCTTAGGTCTTACACATGATTTGTTAATGCCCGTAGGTCTTACATAGCGATTCCCAAGCCCTTAGGTCTTACATGATAAATTTGAGCCCTTAGGTCTTACAGATAAATTTGATGCCCTTAGGTCTTACACAGCGATTTGTTTAATGCCCGTAGGTCTTACATAGCGATCCCAATGCCCTTAGTCTTACATAGTGATTTTGTAATGCTTGTAGGTCTTACATAGCGATCCCAATGGCCCTTAGGTCTTACATGATAAATTGATGCCCTTAGGTCTTACACAGCGATTTGTTAATGCCCGTAGGTCTTACATACGATCCCAATGCCCTTAGGTCTTACATAGTGATTTGTTAAAGCCCTATGTCTTACATAGCGATCCCAATGCCCTTAGGTCTTACATGATAAATTTGATGCCCCTTAGTCTTACACAGCGATTTGTTAATGCCCTAGGTCTACATACGATCTCAATGCCCTTAGGTCTTACAATAAAATTTGATGCCCTTAGGTCTTACACAGCGATTTGTTATCCCGTAGTCTTACTAGCGATCCCAAGCCCTTAGGTCTTACATAGTGATTTGTTATGCCCTAGTCTTACATAGCATCCCAATGCCCTTAGGTCTTACATAGTGATTTGTTAATGCCCTAGGTCTTACTAGCGATCCCAATGCCCTTAGGTCTTACATAGTGATTTGTTAATGCCCGTAGGTCTTACATAGCGATCCCAATGCCCTTAGTCTTACATATGATTTGTTAATGCTCGTAGGTCTTACATAGCGATCCCAATGCCCTTAGGTCTTACATGATAAATTTGATGGCCGAAGACATATATTAGATTCAATCATTAGGGCCCTTAGTTGCCTAAAAACTAGCCTCGGTTACAAGTGTCTTTTTAATCATAATATCGCCTGAGATGCATGGAGTTCCAAGTTTTGGGATCTTGCTCCATCTAACTCTGCTAGTTTGAAGGTGTTGGCCCCTACCACTCGCCGTACTCTGTATGGGCCTTCCCATCCGGGGTTGAGCTTGGCCGCCCCGACCCGGCCTGAAGATCTTTCGCAGCACTAAGTCATTGAGCGCGATGTGATGGGGTCGGAGCTTTAAATTGTACCGCCTGGCTAACTGCTCCTTTTCAGCGATCAGCCGCATCTGTGCCTTTTCTCTTTTTTCCTCAATCATATCTACGGTAAGCATCAATTCTTGTTCGTTGACCTCATCCCTGTATCCTGTATTCGGATAGATGGGATTGAGATTTCTACCGGAAGGACCGCCTCATCCCGTACGTCAATGTGTAGGAGTCTCCCCTGTCGCCATTTTATAAGCCGTACGGTGAGCCCATAGTACATGATCAAGCTCCTCGACCCATACGCCCTTACAACCATCCACTCTTTTCTTTAAACCCTGTAAGATAAGCTATTAACCGCCTCCGCCTGTCCATTAGCTTGTGGGTAAGCGACCGAGGCGAATCTCAGATTTATCTTCAGGTCATCACAAAACTCTTTAAAGACCTGCGAGTCAAACTGAGTTCCATGGTCACATATAATACTTTCTGGTATACCAAATCTGGTGATGATACTTTTAAATGCAAACTCTGTATCTGCTTGGCGGTGATACTTGCCACCGCTTCCCGCCTCAACCCACTTGGTGAAATAATCGACAGCTACGATGAGGAATTTCCTTTTCCATGTGGCTTCCGGAAATGGGCCTAGGATATCCATCCCCCACCTCGCAAATGGCCACGGACTGACATTCGCCTGGAGCGCTGTTGCTGGCAACTTGTGGTTACTTGCAAATTCCTGACATTTGTGGCATTTCTTCACCAGATCGCCAGCCTCCTTTCTCATTGTTGGCCAATAAAAGCCCTGGTATATTAAGTTTCCTTTCCAAACTTCTTGTTCCCAAGTGAGTACCACATACTCCTGAATGTACTTCCTCTACGCCCAAGCTGCATCCTCCTCTCCCAGGCATCGCAAGTATGGACCCGTAGCTGATTTTCGTACAACTCTCCCCCTATTATAGTACACCTTCCTGCTTTTCGCCGGAGCTTAGTCGCCTCCAACGGATCGCTTGGTACAGTGTCGTCATCCAAGTATTGAATAATAGGCGTTCGCCAGTCCGCTTTTCCCATTCCGTTAATCATGTGAAAACACTGCTTCATCCTTGTTTCCTTTTTCCACTGTAACCATTCGCCCTTCTTCAAAATCTGTCGCCGTTGCTAGTTTTCGATAATGCATCCGCGTGGCAATTCTCCTCCCTAGCAATCTGGGATATAACCACCTTTTTGAATTCCGATATAAGCAGTTTTACCTCATCAAAATAATGGAGGAGCGACTCCTCCTTTACCTCAAAGCTTCCATTAACTTGGTTGACTACTATCGCCGAGTCTGAGAAAAACTTTGATGTTAGTAACCCCCATACTTTTGGCGATTCGTAAGCCAGCCTCCAATGCCCCATACTCAGCTGCATTGTTGGTTCGATTAGTTACGATCGCAATGCAACCTCGTGGAGGATCCCACCAGGAGACCTTAGGACTAAACCCCGCGCCTGATCCTCCTTTACTCGAGGCCCCATCTGTAAATAACTCCCACTCATCGCCTTCCTCGTTATCTTCTTGTACCGCCCCTTCGACTACAAAGTCCGCAAGGACTTGAGCCTTGATCGCCGTTCGCGGTTGGTACCGAATGTCATACTCGCTTAGCTCGATCGCCCACTTAGCTAATCGCCCTGCCATGCTCATAGATCTTAACGCATTCTTAATCGGAAGATTCGTGAGCACATGTATTGTGTGTGCCTGAAAATATGGTCGCAACTTTCTGGCCGCGCAGACCACAGCGTATGCCATTTTTCTATCGCCGGTACCTTGTTTCAGCATCGCCAAGTTTTACTTGTATAAAAAACAGGGTGTTCGCTTTGTCCTCTCTTCGAACTAAGACCGCACTAACTGCCTTTGGAGAGATCGCAATATAGAAAAAAATCTTCATTTGACTTTGGAGATGCAAGTACAGGAGGGTAATTAAAAAATTGCTTCAGCTCTTCAAAAGCCTTGTTACATTTGTCATTCCATGCAAACTTTGATGCATTCTTTAAAGTCGCAAAGAACGGAGCGCAGCGTCGGCGATCCTGGGGATGAATCGATTGATTGCCGTCAGTCTTCCAATAGAACCTGAACCTCCTTCACAGTCTTTGGAGGGCCATCGCTGTAATCGCCGCGATCTGCGCTGGATTACTTCAATTCCTCTCCTGTTATGAGATATCCCAGGAACTTTCCTGATGTTGCCCCGAACACACACTTCAAAGGGTTCAACCTGAGCGAATACTCCTGCAGTGTATTGAGGTTTCCCTTAAGTCGCCAAGATGGTCATCAGATCTCTTACTTTTGACCAGCAGTCATCCACATACCCTCCAAGTTTCGGCCGAGCTGCTTGACAAAGACTTTGTCGATCATTCTCTGGTAAGTCGCGCCAGCATTCTTGAGCCCGAATGGCATCACTCGATAGCATAGTTCGCCGTGGGCGTCATGAAAGCCGTTTTCTCTTGATCTTGCTTGCTTAAAGGTATTTGATGATAATCCTGAGAACATATCCAGAAAGGACAACATTTCATTGTTCGCCGTTGCGTCTACCAGCTGCTCTATGTTGGGCAAGGGGTACGGATCCTTGGGGCAAGCATCGTTAAGGTTGGTGAAGTCGACACACATTCGCCATGCTCCTGACGATTTCTTGACAAGAACTACATTAGCCAACCACTCAGGATACTGTACCTCTTTGATAAAACCCTGCCTTCAAAAGTTTTTCCACTTCACTTGCCACCCGCTTGCTGCCTTTCTCTGCAGATGTTCCGCCGCTTTTGCTGACTGGGCGACTCCCGGGTTCGATCGCTAGAGAGTGTTTGATGATGTCTGGAGCAATTCCGGCATGTCACTTGGTGACCATGCGAACAGGTGCGAGAACTCTCGGAGCAACTTGACCAACTCATGTTTCTTGTTATCGCTCAGGTAGACGAAACCGAACTGTCTTACTTTCATCTTCTTCGAACAGCGTATTGGACGTCCGATTCTGCTGGTACGACTCTTTTCTCCCTCATTCTTCTCCGCCTCCAAGCTTATGGTGAGGCACGTGCTTTTAGTCGCCGCCCTGTAACACCTTCTGGCGATGTCCCGGGTGTCCCCAGGCAAAACCTATCCCTTCATTAGTAGCGAACTTCAGTACTGGTGCACTGGGGAGGAATGCTTGGAAGCGGTGAGTGCAGTCGCCCTAGGATCATGTTGTACGTGGATTGGCAATCCATGCATGGAAGTCGATGGATCGGTGACCTGCAAGTCTCCATCCCCAATGGTTATCGCCATCGTGGCTATCCCCTTGATGGGAACTGTGTGTCCTGAAAATCCTGAGATGGTAGTTTTGTCTGCCTGAGCAAGCTAGCTGGCAGGTTCATCTTTTGTACAGCTCCCAAAAATAATGTCCGCAGAGCTCCCTTCGTCAACCATCACTGCTCCACTCGCTATTGTGTGTGATTACTTGAATCACCATCGCTTCCAACTTGGGCCTCCTACCCTGGCCATTCTTCTTCCGAGATCCCAACGTTGGGCGACTGACTTGATCTATCATCATCACCTCTTTTTTTTCCTCCTTTCTGACTTTCTTTGTCGGCAACTTTCCCCACCGAAAATGGTTTGATAAACGTGGTTTACCTCAGTCGAGGCTTTTTCTTGCTATCTTCATTGTCCATAGGCTCCTTAAGTCGGCGATGAACATCACCCTTCTTGTCTGTGTGATCCCTTGTCCCCGGCGATCATCTTCTTGCGGCTTGTTTTTCCGCTTTGAGCTGACAATGAAATCCCTGAGACGTCCTTCGTTTATCCACCTTTCGATTTCATTTTTCAATTCCCTGCAGTCTTCAGTGGTATGCCCATGAGAGTCATGAAAATCGCAAAACTTTTGGGCGACTTCGCTGATCCGCCGGAGTGAAACATTGGCCCCGGCCAGTTGATGGATGTCCCTTATGCTGCATATTACAGCAGAATCTTTCTTCGCGATTCTGAGAGGGTGTATAATCTGCCCTCTCCTCTTGGGATCCTCTCTTTTGATAACCCCTTTGCTCTCCAGGGTATCCTCTCCCCTTGGTAACGCCTTTGCTCCCCTGGGCGATATTTCCCGTATGGCCGTGTCTCGGAGGGCTGCCCTTGGCCTGCTTGTTCCCTGTAACGGCTTTTCTCCATCTTTGCCGCTCCACCGACAGGCTCTGCTAACTGCTCCTCAATCAAAATAATTTTTGTGTACTCTGGTTTCCAAGTCGGGCAGCGACTTCGGAGCCACCTGCACAGCGACTCCCGCAGCCTGCCGTTATGAGTCGACTGGAATAACTTGCCGCACGATTTCATGATCTACCCTCTTGTTGGATTGGACACCCCCAGTCCATTCATCAAAGAACTCCCTTCAGCGACTGTTCGGCTTTTGCCTCAGGCTCACCAGCGCTTGCAACGGACCGTCCTTGTTTTCTTGCACTCATACTTCTGTGAGAAGATCCTCGCAAAGCCCTCCCACGATGTTATGATGCCCTCCGGTAGATTCATGTACCACTCCCTGGCTCGCCCTCCCAGTGTCGCCGGAAAAGCTCTGCAATATGCGGCGTCGCCAGCCTGCTGCATTTGCATGGCGATCTGGAAGGCTTTTCAAGTGCTCGTCCGGGTCGCCAGTACCTACATACCTATCTAGGTTGGGCGAACCAACCCCTTAGGTAGTGGCTCGGCGAGTATCGCCCTGGACAGAGGTTGGCGAACCGCCATCTGTGCGGGGAGATTTGAGTAGCCGGGAGGAATTGCTGTAACACTTCCAAATTTGGGGGTCCTGTGGCGATTGCCTGTCCTGAGTGTTGGCCCTGAGAGCTTGAGCCTGCTGGGCGATCACCGTTTCAACATCCGCGTGAGTTCAGCATTCTGTTGCTCAAGGGACCGAAATCGCTGCTCCAACAGCTCATAGGCATCGCGGCCGGAATAGTACTCTGGGACTCCGAGTCGCCTTCGAATTCGCGCTCCATGTTTCTAGTGAGGTTTGGGTCTGCTCGAGAACCTGGGTTGACATGCTTGACAGGTGTTACTCCATCTCCTCTTTCGCCATCCTCGCCCATCAAGTGGAATCGCTGATGAAGCCATTCGCCTTGAAAAGTCGCCTGATCGCCCCTATATGGTGCGCCAATTGTTCCAGCCTTGTCGCCTGGCCCAATAATGGAAGCCCAAGCCTGTTGGTCCTCCGGGAGTGGTGTACCTCGTAAGTAACGTGGGGGAAGTTAGTTCAAGGAAAAGGGGAGGCGATCATTTAAGGAATGGGAGAGGGAGGCGAGTAACGTACCGCAGAGCGTTTGTCCGCTGGGTAAAAAGTGTTGTCCCCCGGGTTTAAAAGGATGTACGGGGGTATTTATAGTACCCCTGCCTTGGTCGCCAAGGCTGAATCCTGGCCATTCGTTTGTAGCTCCCGTAGGATGTTGACACGTGTCCGCTTTGTCTTGGAACCCTAAGTGTCGCCAAGTAACCCTAGGAGCCTGCCGTGTGGCCGTCGCTTTGGGCCTCACTCCACTTCCTGGGTTTGCCCATTCAGCCCATCTGACTTACCGCCTAAGTCCGGACCTCCAGCCCTAGCCGCCGTGTTTAGGCTGCCGTGTGGGCCCCTGGGATTCCGGCAGGCCGGGCCCATCAGGTTGAAACCCCAAATCTCTTTGCATCTAGATTGCAACGATATTTGGGGGTTCAAACAAACCCACTACCCATTTTGGGATTGCAATGAGATTTTCAAGATGGAGCTATGATTTTTAGAGCATTAAGGTTTCGAGAGGGAACGGTGGACTACTCGATCGATGAGTTGAAGTGAATAACTGATTGACTGAAGGAGAATTTGGGTTTGGTATGTTAAACATAGATGATATATTGTGGCTAATACAACGTCATTTCATATCGAGTACCCATCAAGTTGGGTATGGGGCGAATATCTTCAAACCTGTCTCCACCCATTAACCGCTCTAACCGGGTACCGAGTTCGCTCATACCCATCAACTTTACCTGGTTAACGGGTAATCCTCACTCAGATCATCTAGAGATTTCGGGTGAGTACCCGATTTCCGGATACTAATTACCAAGCCTATCATACACAGTTAAATATTAATTTTATTTTATAATTAAATCAATACCTTATTAATAATTAAATTAATAATTCATTAATATAATATATAAGTATCCAAAATAACACACCGCCCATAGGGCGGCAGGTACAAAACTAGTTTCAAAAAGCTATGTTCACTTGGGTGATTTGGTGTAGAGAATTCTAAAAATAAAAAATAAAAAAATACATATTATGAAAGACCAAAATGGTCTCATTCATCATCTCCGTTTTGATATTAGACAAGTTAGTTGAGGTTATTTTCGTAAAGTGAGCCCCAAATCTCTCAAATCCCCCTCAAATCTCTGGTCTTAGTAGAGATTTCAGAAAGCTTCCCAAATCTCTAGGGGCCACCTCGAAATCTCTAATCCTCCCCAAATCTTTATCTCCAATTGTGAAGTAAACAGGAGATTTCGTCCAAATCTCTAGAGCAGAGATTTGAGCCCCAAATCACCCCAAATCTCCACCTCAAATCTCTCAAGTAAACGACCCCTTAAGGTTGCACTGATAAAATAGACAATTGTTACCAAGATGCTAATACGGCAACCCACTATGTGGCTCGCCATGCCCTTCGTTCCCTCTCAAATCATAGTTTGGTAAACCTCTCAACTTGAGTGCGTACTTAACACGTTCTATTACTCTGGATGTCTCCTTATCTTCTATGGAGCTTAAAAAAAGGGTCCCTATGTACATTTAACTCACAATATGTGAATAGTATACACACAATATGTGAATAGTATACACATAAGAGTTTGAAGCTAGTTAGGAATGAAAATGGAGAGGAGAATACATTTTTTTTATGAAAGGTTGGCTTTTCATTCATCAAAATTGCATTAAATCTACAAAGTAGAGATTTGAAAAATGAAGTACAACCATCCAAATAAAGGAAACTAAATGAGATCTACAACTCTAGAGACACATTCAGGCCTTGGAAAAGTAAAGCTCACATAAAACAATCTAAGCAAAGGGAACTTGAGATTATATCATGATCATGCATCTCCAAAGACATTGTAATATCCCTGCCTAATTGAATGTTTAAAAGCACGGTTTGGTCGACCCGTGACATCAAGAATGATGCCCAAAGGGTCACAACGAGGTTTGGTTCCTTCGAGATTTGGAATGAGTGAGTTCAAGACTCATTTTCTTGACAGAGAGAAGAGCATGATTGTGTTTCTCTAGAGCACGATCGTGTTTATGCTTCTGGGAACCTCGACCGAGAAGTCTAGAATAGGGAGCATGACAATGTCCCCTTGATGCACGGTGTGTCCCACATGGAGCACGCCGTGCTCCCCCTTGTTGTCAACTTAATTAACTCATTTTTACTAGGGGTGGCATTCGGCCGGGTCGGCCCGGTTATCTGGCGGACCAATAACCGCCCTAATATTTGGCCGGTTTTTTTTAACCGCCCGATCCGGACCCGTCGGTTTTTGTTTTCCTTACCGTGACCGTGGCCGACGGGCGGGCGGGCACCAACGGTTATACCCGGCCTAGCGTGAAGCCCAACATTTGCCGCCCAAATTCGAATCCAAATGCAGCCCAACTGCTTCCAAACCCAATTGGGCTGCATAATTATGAGTTTTAGTAGCCCAAATAATTTGTTATTTCAATTGCAGCACTTAATTTTGGATATGTTAATTTCATAATTTAGTTCGTACTTCGTACTAACTTATTAAGTGACACAATTAATAAAAATTAATTCTGAAATACTAAACAACTAACCAAATAATTAATTCCGAAAACTAAAAATCTGAAATCCCAAAATAATAACTAAATACTTAGAGCATCTACAATGGTCATATTTCTTAAACTTTATACTAAATCCTCTAATTTGATTGGTTGGAAGTAAATATTAATAACATTAAATTAATAAATAAAAGAAATTATAGTAAAAAAGAATGATTTGATTGGTTTATTTTATAAAGCTTTATGCAAAAGCTTTGTGTTCATAGAGCTTTTATGCAAAAGCTTATAAAATAAACCAACTAAATCACTTCTAAACCAATCAAATCATTTTTCTTTCTTATAATTTCTTCTTTTTTATTTATTTAATGCTATTAATATTTACTTCCAACCAATCAAAGTAAAGAATTTAGTATAAAGCTTTAAGAAATATGACCATTGTAGATGCTCTTATGTTTAATAATAACTAATTAACATCCGAAATTGCGAATACTAAGAGTTCGAAGAAAATAAATTTAAACGATGTGATGATCCCCACTCTCGTCAAGTCATCCATATAGGGGTGGCATTCGGCCGGGTCGGCCCGGTTATCTGGCGGACCAATAACCGCCCTAATATTTGGCCGGTTTTTTTAACCGCCCGACTCCGACCCGTTATTTGGTCAGTCCGGTTATAAAACCGCGTTGACCGGGTCGATTACGGGTAGGTTTTCGGGTTTCAGGTTGGGACTGCCACCCCTAATTTTTACATGTTTTCATTCTTATTTACTCCCCAACTTGACTTGAAACCTCTATTGATGAACATAAGGTTCTTCCAACTTCAAACCTTGATATGATGAGCTTTGAGAGTCCAATCGAAGCATCATTTCTTGCTACGAATTCCGGAGAACGAGGATAACAAGTATCCAAGTTCAATCAGGGTTGGGAGGCAACCGTTTGGTGTGCATGTAAAGAGGGGCTACGGAATTAGTGGATAGTAAAGCTTGAAACCATGCATCTAAGAGCTGATTAGAGCCTTGTCTTATTTCAGGCGAGGCCCCTTCATCGATAGGCTATAATGATCATGTAAGAAGTTGTAATTCCACCTAGATATGAATTAGGATTTTGGCATGCATTATGAGAGAGTAAAAATGAGATGGGCCAAACCCAAAAACCCAAAAAATATAAGATGAACCGTATCAGAAATGCTTAGCAAATCATAAACCATAATCGTACCGGTCTTCATAACTTACCTATGACTTAGAGGGGTCCATCACCATGTGTTGGGAAGACCTACACTACAATACAGGGCCTCAAATTTTTTTTTTTGGTCCAAACCACCGACAACTATTAATCTAATTAAGTGATTTCAGTATTATTGGAATTACCAACACTTAAATTGAGTTAATTAATAGGCGATTTATTTGGGATTTCAATTTTTCTAATGCTAATTAAAGAGTTCTTAAATATGATCACTAGGACTCCTAACTTTTGAAATATCTTAAACTTGTTGATTGTTTTCGTAATGCCTGCACTATAGTTTTTTTGTTGTTGCTATTCCTATGATTCTTGCTACTATTTATAGAAGTTTTTCCAAATTGAAGTTGCTGAAATCCTATTCTTATTCTTTAATGACACAAGAAAGACTTAATGGATTAGCAATAATGGCAACTGAGAATAATCTTTTGGGATACAAATACTGAAAAGCTCATAGATAATTTTGTATAAAAGATGCTAAAAGAATATTATTGTTTAAGTATCGATATTCTATTTTTTTTTTTATAAAAATGTGTCTAATAGTTTTTCCTTAAATGATAAATACTAATTGTGTCTGTCACTTTTAAAAAGGCCTCAAAAATAATTGGACTCCTCTTGCGAGGAACCTAACGATCATTGAATGTCAATGTTCTTCGACTGACGACCCTAAACCAATCACACTCCAAATCATGTCTTAACTTTGACGATCACTTCAAAATTGGTGTTTGTCGATGGACAACCTGAAACAGTCAGCAACTTCCCAAAATGCAGATTCGTTAACTTGAGAACACAACAGTTGGTTTTGGACTAATTTACCGCAATACAACCATGATCACACTCCACAGAATCAAGTGTACTTGACATACACTTAAAATTGGTTTAGGGACCAACTTTACCGATGTCGAATTGGGACAACTTAAGTCTCATTGACAACAAGGTTTAACTTGGATCTATTACCTAAAATAGAGTGCAAAAGGAGAATGAAATATTAAAGGACCCTAACTTAGAAACAACAGTACGTTAAAGAATTTACCATAATACGTTATCTAAAGCTTACCATGTATCTAAAGCTTACGACTTGGGAATTCCAACTCTAATATGATCAATAAAATTTAAAAATCAAGACTCATGACTTATATCATATCCTAACTCATCTTAGACCCTTAATTGTCTTCAATAGGTTTGTAATCTTTGAAATCTTAAGTTGACATTGATGATTTGAGGTCACTATTTTACTGAATTTTTTTGCACATTACGTGATTAACCACTAATAGCATGCACGAAATTATGGTAAGATTTTGATTAGTAATTTTGAACAAAATGCCTTCCAGCCCTACTTTAAATAGGTATTAGGCCAAATTAATTCGATAACAAAAAGACCAAATTTGAGTTTAGGTGATTTTTAAATAGTAGAGATTTTTTTTTTATGAATAATAGTTAGAGATTTCAACTCCACGGATGATAGAATTTGAATGTCCAAAGAATTAGGGTGAATTGCAGAGAATTTAATTCCTTAGAATTAGTGGTAATTTGAATTTTAAATTCCATGTTTGGATAGCTAATTAAGTTAAGGAATTGAATTAGAAGGTTTTTAATTAATGTTTGAAAAGACATTTTCACCCTAACTTAATTCCAATCAAATTATTCGAATGGAAGATTTCTGCAAATTGAAAGCCTATCATCAACTTTGTATAGTCATTCATGACAACAATTAGGGGTGGCTGGTTCGGTTTCGGTTTCCGGTTGACCGAATTGAAAACCGATTTCAAATCGGTTTCGGTGACCGATTAACCGAATTCACCAACTCGAAAACGGCTGCGGTTATAGGATTCAACCCATCGGTTACATACCTCTAATTCGGTCATTGACCGATTTCAAACTTTTGACCGAATAAACCGAATTTCAAGCTTCTTCTTCCTCTCCACAGATCCAAGCTTCTTCTTCTTACTCTTCTCTAGCTCAAATCTTCTTCTTCTTATCTTTCTACTTCCTCTTCCTCTCCAGTTTCAAGCTTCTCCTCCTTCTTTTTCTTTCTCTCCAGATCCAATCTTCTTCTTCTTCTTCCTCCTCTTCCTTTTTTGTTTCCCTTCCTCCTTACTCCGCCCGCCGACTAAACCCTCCACCGCTGACCAATCCTCCGCCGCCGACCAAGCCCTCGCTCGCCGACCAAGACCCTCGCTCGCCGACCAAGATTCAGTTCAGATCTTATTCCGCCTCTTCTTCTTCTCTCTATTTCCAGATTTAACTTCTTCTTCTTCTTATTTCGCCTCTTCTTCTTCTCTCTATTTCCAGATTTAACTTCTTCTTCTTCTTCTTATTTCGCCTCTTCCTCTTCTCTCGATTTCCTCATCTTCTTTTTCAAACCTAGAAACCCCAATCTTCCAAGATTTGCAAACCCAGAAATCAAATCTCTGAACCATTCCAAATCGGGTATAAATCGGTCAACTCGGTTGACCGTGACTGATTTGAATTCGGTCACGGTCAAACCGAATTCAAATCGGGTGCGGGCACGGTCACAGGTTTTGGACGAATTCAAATCGGTGACCGACCGAATTTAGTTGGTTTGACCGATTTAACCGAATAGCCACCCCTAACAACAATGGCATATTTAATCTTAGATTACATACTACAACATCTATCCTAGCCCCCAAATTCAGCATCATCTGGATTTGTTCTTTTAAGGCTCTTTTATAGGTAAAAGGACATTGGGAGGGCAGCGGTAGCGGCGGATTCCGATCATCTCCTTCTTTCCCCTTCATGCAACAAAGGATTAGGGCTAATAACTCCGCCGGCGATTTCCCCGTCCACCTCCCTCCCAATGTCGTCGAATCGACATCAGTCATAATCAAGTCTCCGTCTCCAATCGCCGATAAATTCATTGATGGCGGAGTCGACGGGCTGACGTCGTGCACGGAGAGCCTAGGGTTTGAGAGCTGCGACAGCGGCGAATTCTACTCGACGGCGGCCGGAGACGGAGATGTGAGGTGGAGGTATCGGATCCGGGAGCGGCGGAGGAGGGAGGCGGGGAAGGTGAAGAAGTTTCTGCCGCCGAACAAGAACGGGCAGCCGAATTGTTTTCTAAGGCCGGTGAGGAGGAATAGACGGCTGGAGTTACGGAGGTTAGAATCGACCGACCGGAGGTGCTCAAGGCGACGAAGAAGAAGAAAACAAAGAAGAAGAAGAAGAAGAAGAGGAAGAGGAAGAAGAGGAAGAAAAAGAGGGAAAAGAAGAGGAAGAAGAAGAAAACGCAGAAGGGAAGTCAACAAGGAATTAGTTCGGCTTAGAAAAGTTAGAATCGGGGGCAGATTACGTAAATTGGCGAGGGATATTTGAATTCCCTAATAGAAGTTAGGTTATTAGAAATCTCGGGAAAGTGATATTACAATTTCATCAGAAATTCGAATTCCAATTCTCCGAATAAAATTTGGGCTTCCCAAACAGGGAATTTAAACATATCCCTCAAATCCACCCAATTCCCTTTCTCAATTCCCCAATCCAAACGACCTCCACGTTCACTTGGGTGATTTCAAGAAAATTTAGGTAGAGATTTTTTTTTTGTGAAAATGTAAGGCAGACTTACGAGATATTATAAATCAAACGCGGAGTACACAACCACAAGTCAATCTAGCCAGTACCCAGACATTACGGAATCAAAAACATGAATGCAAGTCAGCGTAATCAAGGTTACTAAATGATCCGCTGCACAATTTGCTTCGCGGTATATAAGATGAATAGAGACTAACCAATCCCTAGAGCAGAGCTCCGAAAATTGCTCAATGAGGCTAGCATATAGTTGTTGCCAACCATAGACTTCGACAGCAAAGCAACCGCAACCTTAGAGTCTGTCTGAATCTGCAGTCTTCTTATACTTTTGCTCCAGGAAAGTTTCATACCTTCAATAATAGCCCTTAATTCTGACCTCATAATCGAACACACTCCGAGGTTAGCAGAGAAGGCGGCAACAAAACAACCATTGTTATCACTTATAACACTTCCCGCTCTTGAAAAAATAATTAAAATATGAATATTGTCAAAGACCAAGATACCATCATTTTTTCATCTCTCTCAAATTTATTTAGGGGTATTTATGTAAAACTATAACACAAACCCTCAAATCTCTCCTACATTTTCCCCAAGGGGTGTTTGTTGCCAAGAATTGGATTGGAGAGAATTGAAATAGCTAGAAAATCAGAATAGCTAGAGAATTGGAGATTCTTGTGTATTTTGAAAATAGATCGTTTGGACGAGTGAATTAGGGAGATTATTGAATTCAAAAAAATAAAAAAGATTAAATAAAAAAAATTAAGTAATTTGACAAAGACCAAATTACCCCAACTTATTCTTCATCTCCCCCTTAAAAAAGGTTATTTTTGCCAGATCACCGTCAATTCACCCTAGAATCTGCACATTCCCTCCTTGACAGTGGGGAATTCGGAGAGGGTCCGAATTCTCTAGAGGGCCCACCCTGAGAATTCAATTCTACCCAATTCTCCCTCTTTTTTTTGCAAAAGAAACAATACATTTCACCCAAATTTCCAACCCATAGAATTGGGGTCCAATTCTAGGCAATTCACCCACCTCAATTCCACCTCGAAATTCCAAATCTCTATCTATCTTTAGGGCAGGAATAGGGCTCCAAAGTATATGAGCGGAGTCGAGTTTCAACCGAGCTCAGGCTCGGGTTCGCCTCAATTTTTTCTGGCTCGGGCTCGGGCTTGTGACGAGCTCGGATAGGCTAGCTCGGGCTTGGCTCGTTTATAGGTTGCCTAGGCTCGGGCTTGTCTCGAGCTCGGCTCGAGATCGGCTCGTTTAACATAATAAACGAGCCTGGCTCAGATTCAGCTCGTTTATAATGCTAAACGAGCCAGATTTGACTCGTTTATAATGCTAAACGAGGAGAAGAAGAAGAATGATGTACAGTTGGTCATGGGCTCGTGACTCACAGAGTGAGGATTAGAGTAATTCTAGGACATTAGCCATTACGGTAATTACTAATTATCATATTACTTCTTTTAGGGTATCAGTTTGTTGCACTATTAGGATTGATTATTTAATTACCATTTAGGGATTAGGATTATACGATTTACATTCGAACCAGCTTGCGAGCTTGGCTTCACGAGCTAACAAAACGAGTTGGCTCATGAGCCTGGCGAGACGACCAACATACTGGCTCGAGCTCAGCTCATTTAGGTGACGAGCCTGTTCATAAGCTAGCTTGGTTATGACAAGCCGATCTCACGAACGAGCTTTTTTGGAAAAAAACCGAACCGGAGCCCGAACCCAAGTTCGAGCGGCTCACAAACAGCTCGGCTCGAATACAGCCCTAGCTCCAAATGACTCGAAATCTCTACCCAAATCAAACCCAAAAAGATTGATTTTGTCTCAACGAATGGTCATCTTCCCGAAGTTTCGAAGCAACGCGTTTATTGAAATTTCTCGCCCTCCTCTCTGAACCCATGGAAATAAATTACATACTCGCGGATCTCGAATCAATCATTAATGGCTCCTCCTGTCTACTGCTGCGCAGAGTGCGGTGCAGACCTCAATCTGAGTCCACAAGATCTATACCCGCCCGATTTCTACTTCGAGGCAGGCAACAAGGGATCGCTCTCTTTCTCCTCCATTGACACTGCCAGATTCAGTTTCGAGAAGGAGGACAAGCTCAGGCCCTTCTTCGAGACAGTCAATTACTGGGGCATCCAGAGGATACGGACGAAGATCAACTGCTCCAACTGCGGCCGCCTTGTCGGCTACATCTACGACGACGGCCCTCCTCTCACCGGCGGTACCGGTCAGTTCCACATGGGCCCCAGCCAGGTCATCCCTAGGGCACCCAGGTACCGTTTCAAGACCAAGGCCATTCGGATCAACTCTTGATTTCGGAAAATCATTTGATTTCAATTCCTGTACAGATATAGTATAGTTCCTGAGAATAATCTTCCTTTCCGAATCAATGGAGTTGTTTCTTTTGGGTATTCACTAGCTAATGGATGTGGAAGAAGAATCATATTATATTGTTGTTGTTGTTAACTTGTTCCTACATGGTTTCATCTTCTCGATTCTCGCATTTGTTGTTAAAGGGGTTAAATCTCTTCTTTGTTTAAGATGCTCTGTTCTGAAAAGTGATGGAATTTCAATCCTTTTTACAAGTAGGTAGCTGAAATTAGAATGAGTACGTTTGCCAGTGGCCCTTTCTGAGCATATCCTCTGTATGATACACTCCTAGGGTTGTATGAATCTCAATAGATTGGTGTTAGTTCAGCTCATCTTGTTGGGATTTCAACTCTTGAAAGTGAGAATGGTATCAGGTGAGGTTGATTGAACGTCCAGCTTCTGTCTCACCTTCTCCATTTCTACTGCCTCCTCCTGAGACATCTTGCTTTCAAGAACATGAATGTAAGCACGACACGATCACCTCATTGCTGCAACCAAAGCTCTACAGCTGATATGATGGTGATTTGGTCATGATAGCAGAAGATGTATAAGACTGGTTTGTCTGTCAAATTCCTCATTTTGTATTGATGATTGTTGTAGAATCCTCTCTGCATTCCTGGGAAGTTGCACAAAACAGAAATTAAATCATTGCAGGTGGACAAGGAGTTGTTATGCTATGCATAGTTGAATCTGCAAGCCTTGATAAGATAATGGGAAACTGAAGCTATCAAGTTACATATCCAACTATGAAACTCTGCAATGATGCTGAAGAATTAGAAAACTCTTTAGATTGTGCTTCGGAACTACGCTGCGCCTACGATACACAGTGAATAATTTCATGAAGCGTGAAACAAATTTCAAGGTCTCATCTGTTCTTGCTCTCATCACAGTTTCATGAGAGGAACCACCAAGTCTTTATAAAAGAGAGAACACATTTTGAAAGATGTATTGCAATCGATAACACATTTTACACTACGAAAAAGGATAACGAAAGTTGACAGAAGGATTACATCATTGTAACGACTAAACTAAAAAAGATAACGGAAGTCAGAAATGCACCGATGAAAAACATCATGGATGAACATGAATTTATGCCATTTCAGTCCTCAGATGATATTTTTTGTTCAGCTGCTAAACGGCACCGTATAGGGTTATTGGCCAATTGCGATTCTATTTGACTGTTACGTAACTTCCCGCCAATCGCCGTCCCTTTTCTCATCGGAATGAGACCGGCGACTGAGTTAGCTACTCGGATAGGCCGAGCTTTGATCTCAGCCTCGACGGCCATAAAACCAGATAGGTCATGGAATCCCTCACTGGAGAAAACTCTGTACAGTCTTGGGTGTCGCGAGTCACTGACTCCATCCCTGGTGGCTCGCGTTATCGACCCGCATCTGCTGAGTCACCACTCGCTCGCTCTCGGGTTTTTCAATTGGGCCACTCAGCAACCAGGATTCGCTCACAACTCCATCTCCTATCAATCCATTTTCAAGTCTCTCTCGTCTTCTCGCCAATTTGGTGCCATTGACTCTTTATTGAAGCAAATTAAAGCCCAGAGCTTGCCTCTCGATTCGTTGACGTATAGCTTCGTCGTTAAAACTTTGTTGCAAGGGAAAAAGACCCTTAACGCGTTTTGGGTTTTTAACGAGGCTAAATCGGAGCTATCGTGTCTTGAGCCTAAGGTATGTAACTCCCTTTTGGCTGCTTTAAGTTCTGAAGGATATCTCGAGAATGCATATAAGGTGTTTGAAGAAATGACTAGAAGAGAAATTGGCTTCAGTACTACTGGGTTTGGAGTGTTTATATGGAGGCTTTGTGCCAAAAATAATTTGGATGTAGTGCTAGCCGTGCTGGATATGGTGAATAATGACGGAAAGTCTTCCATCAACGGATCAATTATCGCTCTTCTTGTTGTTCATGGGCTTTGTAAGGCTTCCAGAGTTGATGAAGCTTTGTGGGTACTGAATGAGTTGAGAATGAAGAAGTGCAAACCTGATTTTATGGCATATAGAATAGTTGCGGAGGCACTTAGATCAACGGGGAATGTGGTTGATGTGAACTTAGTTCTGAAGATGAAGAGAAAGTTGGGTGTGGCGCCGAGGAGTGATGATTACAGAGAGTTCATTTTTGGCCTAATAGCAGAGAGATTGATACTTGAAGCGAAGGAAATAGGTGAGGTTATTACAAGTGGAAATTTTTCTGTTGAGGATGATGTCTTGAATCAACTAATTGGATCAGTTTCGAGCATTGATCCTTGTTCTGCAATTATGTTCTTCGATTTCATGGTGAGGAAGGGGACCTTGCCGGCTCTTTTAACATTAAGCATCCTGAGCAAGAACCTCTGTAAGCATAACAAGATTGACGAGTTGTTGGATGTATATGACCGATTGTCTCGACATGACTATTTCTCTGACATGGAGAGTTGTCATGTTATGTTTTCATTTTTGTGCAAGGCCGGTAGAGTGAGAGAGGCTTACGGCGCTCTCCAGGAGATGAAGAAGAAAGGGTTGGGACCTGATATCTCAATGTATAATTCCCTGATGGAAACATGTTGTAGACATGATCTCATACGTCCTGCTAAAAAGCTTTGGGATGAAATGTTTGTGACTGGATGTGGAGTGAATTTGAGAACTTACAATATCCTTATAGGCAAATTATCAACACTTGCTGAAGTTGAAGAGGCTTTGAGGCTCTTCAATCATATGTCGGAGAAAGGAGTGACACCTGATGCTCAAACCTACGAGTTCCTACTAGAAGGGCTTTGTCGAGAAACCAAATTCGAGGAAGCTGTGGAAGTCTTTAACAAGTCTGTGAATCAGGATGCAACGTGTGCACGGAATGTATTGAGCACCTTCATTTTCAAGCTCTGTGAAAAAGGTATGGTACTAGCAGCATCTTGATTCTTGATGCCAAACAAGTGTGTGTTTTTGTCATATTATATGTGTTAAAGGAGTAGACTTTTTCATGCAGGTCAATTTCTTTTGAGTTGCAAGGTGCTCCGAGGGCTCAGTAATGATATAGGACATACAGACTCTCATGTGGTTTTGATGAAATGTTTAGCCGAGGCTAACGAGTTCAGAGCCGCAGCTGAACATGTAAAATGGATTCAAGACACCTCACCCTCGATGTTTCATACAATTGTTTCTGAGGTTTCGGCCTCGTTATCTAGTTCCATAAACCCGGGTCTGCTTCAGCAGTTAGTCCAGGCCATGTCAGAGCAAGGAGTAGATTTCAGAGATAGAAGGAATGCTTTTTCACGGTAACTTGTAGCATTTCACAGTAGAGAAGCTGCAGGAACTGAAACGAACCCTATCAATGCACTGGTTTCACTATCTTTGGATAGAAATATCTTTGATGTTCGTGTTTTTGTTGATGATAAGGTTTCTACTACGAGAAAATAGCTACTATTGATAACTTGTAGAAGAGAGGAATGCAACTAGTGAATATGTGTGTTCTTTGTCCCAAGAGCTTAGAATCAATTCATCACATCATGATTTGCTTTGTTGTGAGTTCTAGGTTAGAGTTTGGTTCAAGATAAGTTCAACACTTTCCATTCATGACCGAGTCTCTCGAATATTAGAAGGACCTTTCTGGCTTAGAAAGGTATGAACTGTCTTCCTCGTTTCAAAGCCTATTAAGAAAAATGGCCCACCACCCTTACAAAAGTCAACCTGAGCGAAGCAGGTTGACCTCGGAAGAACCCTAGACGCACCAAAGCGACAAAATTCCTGAAGGTATGGGCCGAACCAGCTAAATGCAGGGTTACCCTAAGAGGCAGGCCCTCTATTGCCTTAGAAATCCTAGAAGCACGCGGAGCGATCCTGAGATGTTGTACCACTCATCAATGGCTGACAACATCTCCGCCCCTCCAGCCAATGAGGACGCAACCCTAACGGTATCGCTCAGGCCTAAGCAGGTCTACAACACATGACAAAAAAATCAGAGCCGGGAACATTCCCTCGGTATGGTACGTTACTTTATTCACCTTATTGCTCTTATTCCGTCGCTTGAGTGCTGATTACTACCCTAATTTCCATATCTACAAGGTGATTCAGAGTCGGAAACAAATATTTAAACAAAAGTGCTCATTCTAAACAAGTACACATAAGCTCTGTATTTGATAAGATATAAGCAGGGGACGAACAATCGTTCTCAAACTGTAAGTGTGATTAATCGATCAAAAGATCAAGAAACTGAGGATGAATGATAATTGGCGAATTGAACATTAATCAGCCAAAAGGAAAAACAATTCTTCCCCAAATTATAATTTACAGAAATAAACAATTAGATCCATAATGGGAAACACACAAACTGATCTCTGAATCGTTGATTAAAATTAAATTAACGCTCTTCAAACGTGAAGCACAACCATCTTTTGACAGGTTTAGCCTGAGCCTTTTGTTCTTCACGTCTCTTGTTGTTGTCGTTGGTACCGGCAGAAGGACCGTTCTTCTTCTCGTCTCTTGCCTTTGTGAATATTACTGTGAATCCTTCTGCCGTCGTCGGATCATTCACGTCCCATTCCCCGAATTTTGGCAGGGCCCTCCCTTTCTCCTCCGATGCCATTTTGTGGTTCTAATCTATGGGTTTCCTGATCGTCTTATTCGTGCGATCGGAAGGAGAAAGAGAAGGACAGAACAAACATAACAAAGCGTCTCTGTAAACAATAAATAATAACAGGGGATTCAAGGTGGATGGTTGACATGCGTTTCAGGGGAAATCTGTTTCTTTGTCCTATTGGTTGATTTATTTCTTTCATTTTCACCCCCTCTGCTTTGCCAACTTAACAGATATAGTCTCCTATACTATAAATTGATCTTTTTACTCACTCTTAGTTTGACTATTTTACCGTTTGGGTCCTTCTGTTTCAACATTAAATTTAGACACATTTGCACCCGGCGGAGAGAGATATCGGAGGTAGGAGACGAAGAGTTGGTCAGGGAAGAGTATGGTGAAATACGAAGGGTTTTAAAATCACATATTTTGTTCGTCGATTTTATCCTATATATTTATATGTTGTAGAAAGATAACGCTTAGGAAGCTAATACATGACTATTTGAGCTAATATGGTGTACTGAATGCCCATCAATTAACGTTACGAAGACGGAAGTTGAAACGGAAGGATCCAAACGACAAAGCGATCGAAGTATGAGGGGGTAAAATGAGCCATTTATAGTATACGGGGCTATATGCTAAGTTGGCAAAGTAGAGGGGGCCAAAATGCTATTTTCTCAAATTTTTATGTTTTCTAAGTTAGCTTTTATTGATGTAAATTAGTGATTAACATATATTTCCATTATTTTTTAGTGATCATTGCTGAAAATTTTCAGTGATAATTAAATGGTTGTATTTGATATCATGTATGATCTCCACATTGTTGTAATATTGACCACGTCATATGCTGTTAGACACCCACAAACCATTGTAGACCTCGTAGACTCAACGCAGGGGCGCCCTTACAGCGCAACCTTGAGAATGCCGACTGTGCCTCCAAATCATGCTATGAGGGCAACTAATGGGCCCCGTGGACACATGCCTACGAACCCTCTACAACAATTGGGAACTTGAGTCAAGGCGGAGGTGATAAGATACAATACATTCCATAGTATAGCCAAAAAGACCCTCCTGGACTATAGTAGGGGGGAATTGATGGGCCCTTAATGAGCCACTGGGTCATCCACCCTCGGACCTCAGCATGGTGGATACAATGCAGAGTTGAGAAGAGACAAGAGATTCCATATTATAGCCCAGACGACCCTCCTTGACTATACTAGGGGGAAATTGATGGGCCCTGAGTCATTTGCCCTCGGACCCTAGCACGGCGGACAGATCTGCCCTCGTAACCTGACCGCCCTGAAGCCTACTCGACCTAGCTAGGATTAACGAGAACAACTTATGCATTGTCCCATCAGCATCCGAGACGCCTACTACGTCTATCAGCCACCAACTCTGTAAGCCCATTAGTCAATAATTTCTATATATGATTATTCATCGCCATGTAAGGTACTCGACACCAAATGACGTGGAAAATAACTTAATCTTTCATCGTCATGTGCTCTCCCTGTGTGCACAAAATAATAAGACAATTTGTATCTTCATCATCCATATCTAAAGGCATGTTAGCCTCTTCTTCCGTAAGTGATTGCATACAATCATCTAGGAAGGTTGAATTAGAGTATTCTGGTGAAAGGGAAATTGGCAGCTATTAGATTAGTTTTGCTACCATCAAACCTTTCATGTTCTTCCATGGTGCAACCTCCTCTATTAGCCAATGATGTTTTGTCACTAGTATAAATTGGTGATTTCGGGTTGTTAATCATTGATGAAAAATGGAAACTCAATTTTTTTTCCTATTTCTACATAATTTGATCGATTATTTTGGTGACAACTTTTATATCAACATACTCACGGATTCACATAATCATGTAGTCGACTTCTTAAGTAGAATTTTGATTGGGTCAAATACTTAAAAGGTCCCGAAAGTATAGGGCGGGTTACAAACTCGTCCTAAAACTTTAATCCGTTACAGAGTGGTCCTATTACTATGAAAAAGGTTACAGAGTAGTCCTAGTGATGTCATAAGTGTACTTTTTCAGCCATTTCGCCATGTCACTGTTGACATGTCATCTAAAAGATGATTCAAAGTTCAACAATATGATCCAAATATAAATCTTAACTCATCTACCTGATAAACTTTGGTTCAAAACTAAATCTAGTGAGTTATATTGATATAATTCTAGATTTGAATCAATTTAAGATAAATTTTAAATTATATTTTCGATGACATGTCAATGGTGACATGGCAAAATGGCTGAAAAAGTAGACTTATGACGTCATTAGGACTACTCTGTAACCTTTTTCATAGTAATAGGACCACTCTGTAACGGATTAAAGTTTTAGGATGAGTTTGTAACCCACCCTATAGTTTCGGGACCTTTTGAGTATTTGACCCAATTTTGATTATTAGACTATATTAAGAACATGATGCTGTTAGGTGTGTATAATGTTCATCTTTTTAATCCATCATTAACCGATTAATTTTATCATAATATACTTGGGATTTTTGGAATCGCTTGATCCTAAATAAAATTTTGACTTGTTCCAACCATAGTTGAAGTATGAGAATGCAATTAACGATTTACTAGAGATTTCATTAAATTTTGGTTTATAATGGACCATTTTATCATAAAAATTGGAATGGACAAACAACTTATTACACATTAATTTTGATCATGTTCGTGAGGCTGTGTTCCTGGCGGTTCGGGCTCGCCCTGGGCACTTCCTTGAGGCTGTGCTCCGGGCGGTTCGGGCTCGCCCTGGGCACGTCGGTGAGGCTGTGCTCCGGGCGGTTCGGGCTCGCCCTGGGCACGTCGGTGAGGCTGTGCTCCGGGCGGTTCGGGCTTGCCCTGGGCACGTCGGTGAGGCTGTGCTCCTGGCGGTTCGGGCTCGCCCTGGGCACGTTGGTGAGGCTGTGCTCCTGGTGGTTCGGGCTCACTTCGGACATGATGAAGATAAGTAGCAAACATGATGACAAGGATCACAACGGTAATCTTCATGCTTTTATTTTTTTTATTCTTCTTTAGTATACAGTTGAGACAAGTATATTGGTGTTTATGTGCTTCATGTGTATATATAGGCTCAAAGCACCAATGGAAAGAGACTCATCCTTTCCACGTTTCTCCTCATATAAGTGTAACGCACAAAAATGTTCCAACATTTATTATGATATCCAGCATTCATTGTGATATCCATTTCTCATCAAAGTTTTTTTTAGCATTTAATAAATTGCCTTATATAAAAAAGGCTATAATTTTTTTGGGATAATGGTATTTTCCCCCTGAATGGAGAAGGATTAAGAGTGGGTGGAGAAGAAAAGAAGCCAAGGAGTTGTGTTGTGCAGTCAAACTCCAATCCACGTCACACCCATGAGGAGTGTCACTAATACTCCAATACTGTTTGTAAGGATTTCCTTCATATCCGATTGTGAACGGATATTATATTAGCGGGAGATCTGATTCTGGTTGGTAGTGATGCCCTCAAGTTTCGTTTAGATTGGATGGTCGAAAGGAAAAATGTTCCTCCAATTTCATGTCCGTTTAAGGAAACATTGTACGAGTATTCTTCGAGGTAAGTTTTCTTCTTTTCCTCCGCGGGAGAAGCAATCCATGGTGAGGCTCGTCCTCATTACATGGCTTTGAATACGGATAGGTTGCAACCTATTCCGGAATCAGGACATGGTCCGACCAATCCCCTTGTGGGTAATGAAAATGATTCTGTTTTTAACTTTTGATTAGGAACATTTGAATTTCCTTCTTAATTCCTTCAAGAGCTGAAGAAGTTAAATGCTTGTGAGTAATCCAGTAATGAGGTGATGATTGTTTGTTCCCGTTCATGTGTTTTTTTGGAAACTTTGGTTGTTTCTCATTCCAGCATGGTGGACTCTGTTACTTCTCTACAAATTCTTGAAGTTTTAGATTTGGCCCTTCATTTTTACTTTGATACAAATCTTCTAGCTCCTAAGCGCTGGAGGGTAAGGGGATTGTATTCTAGTTCCATTTAGTCACTAAGAATCTTTGAATCCAGTACATCCCTCCTAAGACTAAGGTCCTGGATAGAGATGCTAAGTCATGTGATAGGGAAAAAACACTGTATGAGCATTGTGAATCAAAAGGGTATCGACCAAGAGTTGTGGGGGCTTGCAATTATTAGAGGTTTTGAAATGGGGACAAGACTCAAATTGTTTCGTAGATAACTTCTAAGTTTTATTGGAGGGTCTAGCAACTAGAGAAAACACAGTATATGCTTTGAGCATAGAAGTCTAGCAACTGTGAAAACATTCAAAATACAGAAACTCAGCAATCTAAATCCACCAAGTACTGAACTATACAAGTGTATCATTCAGTAAAGAAGAAGATGAAGCCAATAGTAATCAAAACCCACAGACCAAAGAACCAAGCAAATGGAGTTAAGTTGTGACGAGCAATACCTAATCTTAAGGAGTGGGGAAGAAATCTGAGTTCCCAAACTAGCAGTACCTAATCTGCTGTGAGAGGAGCTTCCATCGACATGGGGCGCCGAGTTGGAGCTACTCCGAGCTGGGTATGGCGACGTCGTAGCTCCGAGCTGGGTATGGCGAGTGGAAATTTGGCGATGAGAGTTTGTGTTCCGACCCATTCGCTGAGGAACAATAGTATTTGTGAAGGCTTTGACCAGGGGATCTGATTGACAACCTGCAAGTCCGGACAACCTCGATAGGATCTCGGTTGATGCCGGGTAAATGTGTATGAGTCACCATAGTCTAAGTATTTTGAGATATACTAAGTAATGAGAATAAGATAGAGGACGACGAACCTCAGCGATGGCCGCTGAGAGGCTTGTTTGTGTGTTGCTGGATAGCCTGACGGAGAGTTGATGGTTTGAAGTTGGTTGCCTAGCAGAGAAGTTGGTCGCCTAGCAAGAGGCTGGTTGCCTAGCGTGAGAGCTGGGCAACTGGTCGCCTAGCGAGGGAGCTGGTCGCCTAGCAAGAGGCTGGTTGCCTAGCGAGGGAGCTGGTCGCCTAGCAAGAGAGCTGGGCAACTGGTCGCCTAGCGAGGGAGCTGGTCGCATAGCAAAAGGCTAGTTGCCTAGTGTGAGAGCTGGGCAACTGGTCGCCTAGCGAGGGAGCTGGTCGCCTAGCAAGAGGCTGGTTGCCTAGCGTGAGAGCTGGGCAACTGGTCGCCTAGCGAGGGAGCTGGTCGCCTAGCAAGAGGCTGGTTGCCTAGCGTGAGAGCTGGGCAACTGGTCGCCTAGCGAGGGAGCTGGTCGCCTAGCAAGAGGCTGGTTGCCTAGCGTGAGAGCTGGGAGAGAGAGCGAGTCCTTTTCTTTGTGGGAGTGACCTTTGCTTTTATAGGCCCTTAGAATCTCAACCCTAGTGAGCCCTTGTGTTGGGCCTACGAGTTGTTGGATTGTTGCAGCTGGGCTTTAGTGGTATTTTTGGGCCCAAGTGGTCATGGCCTATCAATTGCCCCAAGCTTGTTGTCTTGCTTGTCTAGGCAACAAGTTTTCCAAGTCGGTAGCCTTTAGTGAACTTGCCGATTGCGGCGGGGCCCATAAATTGCCCCCAAACTTGTTGTCTCGCTTGTCTAGGCAACAAGTTTTCCAAGTCGAAGGTTCCAATATACTCATTAATTGCCCCCAAGTGTGGCTCATAGGCGAGTTGAGTAATTTTACTTATAATGCAGATTTTGTCGGACCATTTCGCCTTGAGTGCTTGCCGCTTAATAATATATCTCATACATGAGAAACCATGCCTTCTCTTGAACGAGTGATTGAACTCATGCTTTTACCAAGCGAAAAGTTCCACGCGATAACGTTTATCTCATGCTTTTATAGCGAAGAATTATACTTGTGAGTTTATCTCGTGCTTTTATAGCGAAGAGTTATACTTGTGTGTTTATCTCGTGCTTTTATAGCGAAGAATTATACTTGTTGTTTATCTCGTGCTTTTATAGCGAAGAATTATACTTGTGAGTTTATCTCGTGCTTTTATAGCGAAGAGTTATACTCGTGTGTTGACATGAACATGTATATGCCTAACATAAATGATAAGTAGTAGACTATATATGAATTCAAACTTCATATTTAAAGCGGTAGATGCCTTTAGATTACCTTATAAGATGCTTGTATTAATTTGTAGGCTGAGCCCACTATTTTGTATCGCTTTCCCTTACACTTCCTTTCTCTCTTTCAATTTCTTGGCTTAAGTTTAGCATGCAGTAACTTCACTTGGAGATCCTTGCTTTATATTTGGGCCTATGGCCCAATTCATTAGGCAATAACTGCTTCATTATCTCCCATCACTCTAGCCCCTCTTTAGCGGATCAACTAGAGTTCCTCCAAGCTGTTTCTTCCTTCTTGTTGGGCGATTTCTTCACCTCACTTACCTAGCTTCGACGGCCGATTCCGGACGGTGCTGGATTGAGCCAATCCTCTTCATTTAAATTTGTGGCCTTCCTTTTGTAGATTAGAGAATTCAACCTCTGATTTCAACAAGTAACACTCGTCGCTTCTTTGCTCTGAGTTTCCAACTTCGACGGGCGACTCCCTTTTTAGCTTTGGATTTCAAACTTCGACAAGCAATGGGTTGAACCTCCAATTTCTACAAATGACGAGCGATGGCCGACTCGCTCTTACTTCGACAAGCGACGGGCAACGGACGACTTACTCTTTTGGTTTGAACTTCGAACTTCGACAAGCGACGAGTTGAACCTCCAACTTCGACAGGTAATTGTCCTCCTCTCCTTCGAATTGACCTAGGCGATTACTGACTCCTAGCTCCTTGCGTCAATCGATTACCCCATCCTTCCTCTAATCATCTTAGGCGATTTGGCTCGCCTTTCTCTTTAATCACCTGGACATTTTACACGATTGTCAAACTTAGTAAGTTTTTCCCCACTCTTCTCTCTTTCGCCCTACTTGTTTCCGCTTCTGACAAAGCGACAGGCTCTTCTGAAATTGGTAGGCGATAACTTCTCTTTTTCTTGATTTTGATTGATAAACTTCTGCCCAAGCGGAGCGATGACCCCTTTTACTTGCCTAAGGGCTGCAGATGATCGGGAGGTGTGAATCGCCTAAGGGTTGCATGTTGTTCCAGACTCTTCTCTTGCGATTATGTCGCTCTTCAATTCAAAATTGCGTCATGTTTTCAGGCGATTGACGATATTGAATCTTATTCACCTACTGCCTTCTCGCTTGCTCGCAATTAATGATAAACAGGCGAACAATGTTCAGTCCCTTCTCTATTAAATAGCTTCATTTCTTCTAGTAACCCTCATGAAACCTCTGACAACAGATGCCCCTACCTGGCGCGCCAATTGTTCTGACCCATTCGCTGAGGAACAATAGTATTTGTGAAGGCTTTGACCAGGGGATCTGATTGACAACCTGCAAGTCCGGACAACCTCGATAGGATCTCGGTTGATGCTGGGTAAATGTGTATGAGTCACCATAGTCTAAGTATTTTGAGATATACTAAGTAAAGAGAATAAGATAGAGGACGACGAACCTCAGCGATGGCCGCTGAGAGGCTTGTTTGTGTGTTGCTGGATAGCCTGACGGAGAGTTGATGGTCTGAAGTTGGTTGCCTAGCAGAGAAGTTGGTCGCCTAGCAAGAGGCTGGTTGCCTAGCGTGAGAGCTGGGCAACTTGTCGCCTAGCGAGGGAGCTGGTCGCCTAGCAAGAGGCTGGTTGCCTAGCGTGAGAGCTGGGCAACTGGTCGCCTAGCGAGGGAGCTGGTCGCCTAGCAAGAGGCTGGTTGCCTAGCGAGGGAGCTGGTCGCCTAGCAAGAGAGCTGGGCAACTGGTCGCCTAGCGAGGGAGCTGGTCGCCTAGCGAGGGAGCTGGTCGCCTAGCAAGAGGCTGGTTGCCTAGTGTGAGAGCTGGGCAACTGGTCGCCTAGCGAGGGAGCTGGTCGCCTAGCAAGAGGTTGGTTGCCTAGCAAGAGGCTGGTTGCCTAGCGTGAGAGCTGGGCAACTGGTCGCCTAGCGAGGGAGCTGGTCGCCTAGCAAGAGGCTGGTTGCCTAGCGTGAGAGCTGGGCAACTGGTCGCCTAGCGAGGGAGCTGGTCGCCTGGCAAGAGGCTGGTTGCCTAGCGTGAGAGCTGGGAGAGAGAGCGAGTCCTTTTCTTTGTGGGAGTGACCTTTGCTTTTATAGGCCCTTAGAATCTCAACCCTAGTGAGCCCTTGTGTTGGGCCTACGAGTTGTTGGATTGTTGCAGCTGGGCTTTAGTGGTATTTTTGGGCCCAAGTGGTCATGGCCTATCAGTTTGAACAGGGTTGTGGCTGTGATACGGCTGCGATAGGGTTGGGAAGATGCACAGGTTCTATTTTGGGCTGGATTGGATTTCAAATTCATACCCTATTTTGTGGATTTCAAATTACAAAGAATATGGCCCCAATTCCAGGATGGTATTTTGATCCGCCCAGTTGGACCGGTGGATCAATACTGTGGTTCTTTGGAGGCTTAGGCAATGTATCCGTCCTCGGAGTGTCTCGGCGGATGGTACCTTGCAGGGCGGACGTGCAAGGGGTTAATATGTAGGGTGGTAAGTATGTAGATAATGTAGGGAGAATGGGTTACAGAGAAGTACCGGGCGAGTGCCCTTCGGTGTGGGCGGAACCGATAGCCTTTAGCGTACAGCGCGGAAACTTGTAGTATCAGGCGTATGGTCCCGGGTTTTGTCGTGTCCTCTTCTGAATGGGGGACCCTGTTATTTATAGGTCCCATTGGTATGGCAGGGTCCATGTGTCTTGCTCTGAGTGGGCCGCAAGGAGTCACCGTCAACAGTAATGGGCGGTGGTCTCCTGTAGATGTGTCAGGTGACCCTTTAGTTAAGGGGTCAGAGACCGCCGGAGTAGATCCGCCCTGGCCAGGTGGGAGGGCGGATTTACCTTAGGGCCCATCAATTGCCCCCAGTATGGCCTTGAGGCCTCGAGAGGCTCGAGGCGATACTATGGAGCTGTTTGAACGCCCTGGAGTGAAGATCCGCCCTGGTCAGGTAGGAGGGCGGATTTACCTTAGGGGCCCATCAATTGCCCCCAGTATGGCCTTGAGGCCGCGAGAGGCTCGAGGGGATACTATGGAGCTGTTTGAAAGCCCTGGAGTGAGGACCGCCCCAGCCAAGTGGAAGGGCGGTTTTCTGCTTGGGATACCTCGATTGCCCCCAGTATGGTCTTGAGGCCGCGAGAGGCTCGAGGCGCTACTATGGAACTGAGCGAACGCCCCGAGACGAGAGATCCGCCCCTTCCAGATTGAACCTGTTGCTGGTGATCTAAACGGGCGGGGCCCTTCTTTTGAGGTGAACTTTCACGCGTTCCCCTTCTTTCTGTAGGCTGCTAGCCTATTCGCCCTCTGCCTGGGGGACACGTGGCCCCATTATATTTGGCGACGGTTCGCTTACCCACGTCACTAGTATAAATACGGGGTCTCCCCCCCTCCGATTTGGCACCTCAGCTGAAAATTAAATTTTTTGAGAGCTTCCGCCCTTTCCTCTTGCCAGCTTCTTTGAGCGTGTCCGCCTTGTCAGCCGAGTCCGCCTTTCCCTTATTAAACTTTGCCTCTGTTCGCTATCTTCCAAAACATTCACCGAAGATGCCTTCTGATGTTGAGTCGTCGTCTTCCGCCGAAGCAAGTAGGTTCCTTTGAAAAGTCTTGCATTCAAATTTTTTTTATCCGCCCATTAGTTTTTTCTTTCGCATTTGTCTGTATTGCGTGCCCCGCCCTTTCTATTTCCTTCTTGGGCGTGTGAGATGTCGTCTAGTGGGTCGTCCTCGTCCTTAGATTATGACCACTTAGAGAGTGTGTTGAGGGGCATGCGGGGACGACGGCGGTCTACCGCCCGCCCTTCTCGAGAGGCGGGGACGAAAACTGCTCCTGTATCTGCCCGCCCTTTGGCGTTCATTCCTCCTCCTCTTCTGATTTGCGCCCCTTATCCTTCTGTTGTAGGAGGTTACGATGAAGGGAGGAGAGGATCAGGGGCGGATACGTCCACCGAAGCGTCTACGTCGTCAGCCCCGTCCTTGCAACCGAGTCCTCCTCTGACTCCTGAGCCTTCTAAGGAAGAAGAAGTCGATGACGAGGGATCAGATGCCGCAGATCCCAAACAGAAAGGGCAGATGCCCTATCCGGAGGACACCGACATCGTCTTTAATCCGTACGCGGACTTCACCCCGAGTACGTGTTTTCTGAGGATAACGAAACGCTGCCTACTCCGTCGGCGGAGCAGCTCCGCCAGCAGGCAGAGGCCAGGTTCCAGGGACCCAACTCAAATATCTGTCGGCGGTTCGCCTCGTGGCAGGTCGGGTTCACCAAGGAGGCTTGGGGTTTTGAGCTGCAGACCGAAGCTGTGGATAAGTATGGATACAAGGTCTTATCCTGGGAGCAGATGTGGGATGGCGCGCCCGCGGACTGCCGAGAGGTGTATGGGCCGGGGTACTTCCCCTATGTCAAGACGAACGCCCTAGCGAGGATGTTGAATGAGTGCGACATGCCTCAGCGTTGTTTATACGCCGCCCCCGCTCGAATCTGCTCAATCAGAAACTGTCCACCTGGATGGGTGGGCGTGTGGGTTGAGGCGCTTAGGTACGGTCTCCGCTTCCCCTTGGACTCCTGGGAGGTGGATGTTCTGGATCTTTTGGGAGCGTCCCTGGGAGCGCTCCAACCTCATGCTTGGGCGGTCATGACTGCATTCAAGGTGTCATGCATCAAAAAGCATGTTGCTCCAAGCGCCAGAGTATTCCGCCAGCTTTACTCCGCCAAAATTGGGCAGAATGGCATTACGTTCTCAAAGAGGAGAGCGTACTCTGGGAGCGGAATCTACGGCGTCATCAAGGCGTCATCTGTGTGGTTTCACAGCTTCTTCTTTATGAGAGCTGAATCGCCGGAGGATGCCTCCTGGGCGGAGCGCCTTCGACCTACTTGGTCGTATGGAGCAATCGAGGAGTTCAACCGACCCCGCCGTCTTTAGGGGAATGACGCTAGCATTGTAGACTGGGTGAATACCTGGAACTACAACCTTAAGAAGCGGGGCCTAAACGCTCTGAAGCACTGGCTAGATGGCGGTGGTGAGCGGACAACAACTGAGGGCGATGCGTCTATTGTCGTGCGCCGTTATTATACATGTTTATTGTGGTGCTGGTGCTTAACCTGTTTCCTTGTCTTGCTATTACTGTTTTTGCAGAGAGTTCCATCTTCGCTGAGTTGTTGAACGCCAAGACCCGGAGAGCGGTTGGCCACACTCAGCCTCAACCCGAAGGTTCGAGAGCTGAGCAACATCAGCAACGGAAAGACGCGGACCAGACGCGCCCTGACCAAGAAAAGGCGGATAAGGAACGCCTTGAGAAGAAACGGTCTCAGCAGAGTCCTCCAGCGCAGAACTTGGAGCGTACAAAACGCCGAAAGACGATCATGAGGAAGGACGCTGGGAAGCAGAAAACCGGTGGCAGAACCAGGCCAGAGACCCCGTCAGGGGAGTTCAGCACCGCCCGTCTCCCTATCATGCAGCCAACGCTTAGTGGCAGCGAGGTTCTCACCCAGGCCGCCCTTCAACTGGCGGTCCGACTGGGATATCGACCACCCTCGTACCGAGGACGGGGTCCACCGCTTGGCGATGGAGCAAATGGCGATTGGGGCCAGGGTAAGATTAAATTTCAGTCAGAAGACTGGCGCTGCGTGCTCGTCGACCACGTTCCGTTTCACAATCTGATTCGCCTGGATTTTACTCCTGTTGCAGCTCTTAGGTACCGCTGGGGCCCTGCTGTCAGCCGATCAGGCGCACAGGGCGAGCGGCCGCAAGGCGTTGAGGAGATGGAGGCTGAGTTGAGGGAGGCCCGGGCCGCCTCTCAACAATGGAAGGCCAAATACTCCAAGGCCAAAAAGGAAATGGAAGAGGAGGCGGCCCAGCTTCTGGTAACTTCCTCTTATCAATTGGACTTGCTCCGTGTTGCGCACGCTAACCAAGCTACTGAACACATGTTGGACTTACAGGCGGAGCAGGAGAAACGATACAAGGTGGAGAACGCCTTGACGCAGGCGGAAGCTGATAGGGACGCCTTGAAAGAGAAAGTGGTCCTCTTGGAGACCGACAAGGCAGTCATGGCCGAGGACCTGGGGGCCAAAACAAAGGACTTGGAAAGCCGCGACCTTGCCTTGAAAGAAACGGAGGAGACCCTTCAGGCGCTGAAGGCGGATGTGAAAAAGGCCGTCGCCGAGAAGACTGCGGAGGAGCTGGGCGACCGGGTGCAGGGCCTTTGGACAACACCCTTGCTGCTGTCCGCCACGAACTCCGACGGGGGAACGTGGACTGCTCCTGGAATCAGGAGCAGATGTTCCGTTCTGCGTCTCGGCGGCTGATGGCGCAGGAGTTTAAAGAAGAATCTGCTGACTCCCAAGTGATTCCTTCGGACCGCCGCAAGGAGCTGTTGTCCGAGGCCTTCTTTGAGGTGAGCCTTCGCCACAAGGAGCTGAGGAAGAAAGCTCGTGCTGAGAGGTCGCGGGCGGACAAAGCGGGGTCGTCGGGCGGGCAGTCGTAGTGGTCGCTACCTTGTACTTTCCCTCGTGTTTCTGCTGTTGTTTTTTTTTTATCCAGACTCAATAAACCGGAATGATTGACGGATTGTAATGATGATGCCAACACTTTCTTATGTCGACTGCCTTGTTTCTTTGTCAAGTTAGATTCCGCCCTGAGGAATCTGCCCTGGGTATCAGGGATGGATTCCGCCCTGGGGAATCCGAACTCGGAGGAATGTTGGGTTCCTCCTTGGGGAACCCGAACGAAGATGCGTTCGGATTCCGCCCTGGGGAATCCAAACTCGGGGGAATTTTGGGTTCCGCCTTGGGGAACCCGAACGAAGACGAATTGGTTTCCGCCCTGGGGAATCCGAATTCGAAGAGGAATGTTGGGTTCCGCCTTGGGGAACCCGAACTTGGCACAGGGGTTAAGTTCCTCCCAGGGGAACTCGAACCCGGCCATGCTTTTAGTAGGACTTGTCCATTGATATACATAATATCATATATATATATCTTTAGTGAACCTGTCTTCCTTTCCTTACATACACGCCCTTAGTAGGCGTTTTCAAAAACAATAGAAAATCCAAAAGTTAAGAAACGGACGGAAAGTGGCGGAGTAAGCTAGACCTCGTCTTCATTGGCACTGTACTTCCGCAAGTGCATGGCGTTCCATGTCTTGTGTATGGGTTCGCCGGTAGGGTGTTCGAGTTTAAAGGTGCTTGGACCGATCATTTCACGGACCTTGTATGGCCCTTCCCAATTGGCGTTTAGTTTGCCCTGTTGGGGGATCGGCCGAAAAAACCTTTCGAACTACCCAGTCACCTTCTTCCAGGTGATGAGGGCGAAGATGAGCGTTGTATCGCCTAGCCAGTTGTTCCTTTTCAGCTACCAGGCGGATAGCTGCATCCTCCCTTCGTTCTTCTAACATGTCCAGATTATGATGTAAGCCTGCATCATTGCTGGCGTGGTTGAACTGCTGAATCCTAAGGCTAGGCAGATTAACCTCCACGGGTAGGACTGCTTCGGTTCCATATACCAGGGTGTAAGGGGTTTCATCTGTGGCTGTTTTGTACGAAGTCCTATGCGCCCATAGGATGTTGGGCAAACTCATCGACCCATTTTCCCTTCGCCGCATCCACTCTCTTCTTCAATCCTTGCAAGATGAGCTTATTGATGGCTTCCGCCTGCCCGTTCGCCTGGGGATATGCTACAGACGCCAAGCGAACCATGATTTTGAATTCTTCACAAAAGTCAAGGAACGCCGTGCAATCAAACTGAGTGCCGTGATCGCAGACAAATCCCAGAGGAAGGCTGAAGCGAGTGATGATGTTTTTCAACACGAACTTCTGCACCTGATATGCCGTGATGGAGGCGAGAGCTTCGGCTTCAACCCACTTGGTGAAGTAATCCACCGCCACGATGATATACTTTCTCTTGCCCACCGCTTCCGGGAACGGTCCTAGCAAATCCATCCCCCAGAAGGCGAACGGCCATGGTGAAACTATCGGCTGGAGAGCGGTGGAGGGCAGGTGGTGCGTGTTAGCGAATAGCTGACACTTGTGGCATCGTTTGACCAGCTCTTCCGAGTCTCGGCAGATTGTTGGCCAATAGTACCCCTGCAATAATACATTCTTTTCCAGGCTTTTGGCGCCTATATGCATCCCGCATACGCCTTGGTGGATTTCTCTCAAAGTGAAAGAAGCCTCCTCATCACTTAAGCATCGCAAGTATGGCCCTGCCGAGGACTTATGATACATTTCGCCGTCCAGCAAAACGCACCTTGCCGCTCGTCTACGAATCTTGGTGGCCAGTGCTCGGTCCGCCGGGAGGGCGTCCGCTTCAATAAAAGTCCGTATTGGCGCACGCCAATCCGTGAGTGGCGCTGTGGGCGGTGTTACGCTTGTCTGGGCATCGACGACCATACACTCACCCTCTTCTCTTTCTTTCTCCACGGTGATCATCCTGTCCTCTTCGAAGCTGAGAGCGGTAGCGAGCTTGGAGAGAGCGTCGGCGTGGGCGTTGTCTTCCCTCGCCACCTGATGGATCTCCGTTGTTTCAAAACCCTTGAGGGCGATCTTGGCTTGATCGTTGTACGGGGCCAGAGTTTCCTCCCGGACCTCGTACACCCCGCTGAGCTGGTTGACCACAATGGCGGAGTCGGAGAAAACCTTGAGATGGGATACTCCCATGGTTTTGGCCATTCTGAGCCCCGCAATGAGCGCCTCGTACTCCGCCGCATTGTTGGTTCGTGACTTGTTGAAACGGAGGGCGGTTTCGTGTAGGACACCCTGGGGGCTTTTTAACACTATGCCCGCTCCCGCTCCGTTCTTGCTCGATGCCCCATCCACGTAGAGCTCCCAGTAATCATCCGGCGTCTTTCCGCCCGGACACATCCTTCGACCACAAAATCAGCCAGAGCCTGTGCTTTGATGGCTGTCCGTGGTTGGAAGTGTACGTCATATTCGCTGAGCTCTACCGCCCATTTGGACATGCGCCCTGCCACTCCCATGGACCTGAGAGCTGCCTTGAGTGGTAAGTTCGTCACAACGTGAATTGTGTGAGCATGGAAGTACGGGCGCAGCTTCCTGGAGGCGATAATCACCGCGTAGGCTGACTTCTCCAACGGAGAATACCTGGTTTCGGCATCTACTAACGACTTGCTCGTGTAGAAGACCGGGCGTTCTTCCTTGTCCATCCGCTTCACGAGAACTGAGCTGACAGCTGTAGCCGCGATGGCGACGTACAGGTATAGCTCATCTCCGGGAATCGGGGCTGCTAGCGTCGGCGGAGTGGTGAGGAATGCTTTGAGTTCCTCAAAAGCCTTAGAACACTCTTCCGTCCATGAGAACTTGGCCGCCGCCTTCAGAATGGCGAAGAATGGCGCCTGCCTCTCGGCGGACTTCAGGATGAATCTGTTCATTGCCGCTAACCGCCCCGTCAACGTTTTGACATCTCTGACCGTCTTGGGGGGGTGTGCTGCATGATAGCTTCTATCTTTTTGGGGTTCGCCTCGATTCCCCGCCTGGTGATTATGAATCCCAAAAACTTCCCTGAGGAGGCGCCGAAGACGCACTTCTTCGGATTCAAGCGAAGTTGGAACGCCTTCAAGGTGTCGAAGGTTTTCCGGAGGTCTCCCAGGTGGTCATCACCCGCCTTGGTCTTAACCAGCAGGTCATCTACGTATGCTTCCATGTGATGACCCAGCTGATCTTGAAAAACTCTGTCAATCATCCTCTGGTACGTCGCTCCGGCATTTTTTAGGCCAAACGGCATCACATTGTAGCAGTAATTGCCGAAGGGCGTCGAGAATGACGTTTTTTCTTGGTCCGCCTTTGCCAGAGGGATCTGGTGGTATCCCGAGAACATGTCTAAGAAAGACAACGTCTCATGGTTTGCTGTGGCGTCCACCAGTTGGTCGATATTGGGCAGCGGATATGGGTCCTTGGGACAGGCGTCGTTGAGGTTGGTAAAATCTATGCACATCCGCCAGCTTCCATCCGCCTTGCCCACCATTACCACATTCGACAGCCACGTCGGGTACTGGACTTCCCTGATGAAACCTGCCTCCAGCAGTTTCGTGATTTCCTCTTGGACCGCTTGTTTTCTTGTCCAATTTATCGTCCGCTTCTTTTGTGACACGGGGCGGGCGTCTGCTCTCACAGCTAGGTGGTGCTGCATGATCGCGGGGTCCAGCCCAGGCATATCCTGGGGTTTCCACGCGAACAAGTCAGCATACTCTCTCAGCAGTGCCACTGTGCGATCTCGGTCTGGGACCAGCATATGAGCGGACAGCCGTATCACTCTCTCAGGATCGCCAGGATACAGTGGGACTTCCGTATCCGCCTCCGTGGATTCTGGGCAGACATACGCGTCGTCTCTAGTATCTACTGAGAAACATGCCTCTTCTTTCTTGAGAGCCACCCTATAGCATTTTCGTGCCAATGGAGTGTCTCCCCATGCTACTCCGATCCCTCTTGCAGTAGGGAACTTCATGACTTGATGGACTGTGGAGGAAACTGCCTCGAAAGCGGCCAAACTGGGCCGCCCCATTATCATGTTATACGCCGAATTGCAATTGGTGACGTAAAATTTTATGTGCTTTGTTTCCTGGTGATCGTCGTCCCCTAATGTGATGGGTAAGGTGATCACGCCCAGTACAGGCACGTCATTTCCCGCGAAGCCAGTCAGCATGATCTTAGAACGCTTGAGTAGGGCGGGGTCTAATCCCATCCTGCTGAAAGCATCGGCTGAGAGTATATCCGCCGAACTGCCCTCGTCCACTAGCACCCGCTCTACCAGAGTGTCTTCAACGATGACACGGATCACCATCGCTTGGGTGCTGGGACTTCCCCCGCGCAAATCTGCCGATGTGAACGTCAATGGCGGCTCTCCATCCGACTGTCTGACCATGGAACATTCACCAACGACCCTTCTGTTCTGGGGCGTATCCTCCTCTCCTCCCAAAATCATGCTGCATGTTTTCTTGTATCTGGGCTTTCCGCCCTCCTTTTGGGTATCCGGACTTTCCTCCTTCTTATCCGTTATTCTGTCAAAGAAACTCGCCTTTCTGGGGGGCGTGTGTCTATCCGCCTTCGGAGGGGGTGTCTCTGACCTTTCCTTTTCTCTTCGCCTTGGCGATTCTGAGCGTTCCCGCTCTTTTTTCCTTCGGTTACTTATGATGAATTCCTTGAGGTCACCATTCCTTATGGCTCGCTCAATCTCACTGCGGAGTTCCCGGCAGTCCTCCGTGTCGTGCCCCTTCTGCCCATGAAACTCGCAATACTCATTTGGGTTCCCTCTTTTCACTGCCGCTTTGGGTAACGGGGCCGGCCACCGCAATCCTCCTTTCTTTTCTTGGAGGACGTACATGAGCTTTCGCCTTGATTCCGACAGGGGGGTGTACCCTTCTTCCGATCTTCCCTCTCCGTGAGGGCGGTTGTCTCTTCTGTCGTCAGGGCGTTTCTCTTTTCGCCCTTGGTATCCTTTGTCCCTGTTCTGATCGCTTGAGCGCCCGTACCCGCCCTGTATCATGGCGACATTCTCTTCCACTTCAGCACACTGGAGGATACATGTCTCCAACTCGGTGTGGGTTTTTGGCTTTCTCCGGACCAAGTCCTTCACCAGCTCGGTGCTAAGCGTGGTGGTTTGGATGTGGTGGAGCACAATGTCCAGTGCGAGGTTGGGCACCGCCGCGACCGCCTTGGCCCACTTCTCGTAGTACTGCCGAAGAGTCTCTGACCGGTTCTGTTTCAAGTTCCAGAAAGCGGACAAGTTGCGCCCCCCTCCTTTTGGTTTGAGAACTTGTGGAGAAAGAGTTGGCAGAAATCTTCCCAATTCTTTATGATTCCTTCTGCCAAACCTCCATACCAGGTTAGTGCAGCTCCAGTTAACGTTCCAGGGAACGTACGGCAGTAGGTGGCGTCCGGGGCCGTGAACATCTGCATGGCAATGGTGAATGTTAACAGATGTTGGTCGGGATCCCCAGTTCCGTCGTACGCTTTGATTGCTGGTGGCACGAATCCTTGTGGGGGAGGAATGCTGAGGAGACTCTTGTCCAGAGGTCAGATGCCTTGGGCCTGACTGGTGGCGAGGGAGGAACAGTCGGTACATTTCGTCCGAGTCCGCCATGCCGGTTGCCAGTCCGCCGGATGAGCCCTCGGTGTGATTTCCGGGGGTCACCTTGGCCACCAGGAACTTCATCATCACTGCCATTTCAGCGTTCTGTTTTTGTAGATCGGCTACCTGCGCCGCTAGGTCCCCCGCAGCGGGATCGGTCGCCACTCTATCTTCCAACGGAGGGGGGATGTGGGATTCCCCCTCGTTCAATCCGAGTCCCAGGGGGCGGATTGGACGAAGTGTGTCTATGTACGGGCGAGGGTCTCGGGGGACACCCGCCGATATTACTTGTTTAGCCGGGGTGACGAGTGTTCCCGCGGGGGTACCACTCGTGGGATTTTCCTCCAAATTTTGCATGCTGTTTGTCTTTCGGGAATAAGACGTTTTAGCTATCCCCTATCTGGCGCACCAATTGATCCGCCCAGTTGGACGGTGGATCAATACTGTGGTTCTTTGGAGGCTTAGGCAATGTATCCGTCCTCGGAGTGTCTCGGCGGATGGTACCTTGCAGGGCGGACGTGCAAGGGGTTAATATGTAGGGTGGTAAGTATGTAGATAATGTAGGGAGAATGGGTTACAGAGAAGTACCGGGCGAGTGCCCTTCGGTGTGGGCGGAACCGATAGCCTTTAGCGTACAGCGCGGAAACTTGTAGTATCAGGCGTATGGTCCCGGGTTTTGTCATGTCCTCTTCTGAATGGGGGACCCTGTTATTTATAGGTCCCATTGGTATGGCAGGGTCCACGTGTCTTGCTCTGAGTGGGCCGCAAGGAGTCACCGTCAACAGTAATGGGCGGTGGTCTCCTGTAGATGTGTCAGGTGACCCTTTAGTTAAGGCGGTCAGAGGACCGCCCCGGGAGTGAAGATCCGCCCTGGCCAGGTGGGAGGGCGGATTTACCTTAGGGGCCCATCAATTGCCCCCAGTATGGCCTTGAGGCCTCGAGAGGCTCGAGGCGATACTATGGAGCTGTTTGAACGCCCTGGAGTGAAGATCCGCCCTGGTCAGGTAGGAGGGCGGATTTACCTTAGGGGCCCATCAATTGCCCCCAGTATGGCCTTGAGGCCGCGAGAGGCTCGAGGGATACTATGGAGCTGTTTGAAAGCCCTGGAGTGAGGACCGCCCCAGCCAAGTGGAAGGGCGGTTTTCTGCTTGGGATACCTCGATTGCCCCAGTATGGTCTTGAGGCCGCGAGAGGCTCGAGGCGCTACTATGGAACTGAGCGAACGCCCCGAGACGAGAGATCCGCCCCTTCCAGATTGAACCTGTTGCTGGTGATCTAAACGGGCGGGGCCCTTCTTTTGAGGTGAACTTGCACGCGTTCAAATCTTCTAGCATGGTGGACTCTGTTACTTCTCTACAAATTCTTGAAGTTTTAGATTTGGCCCTTCATTTTTACTTTGATACAAATCTTCTAGCTCCTAAGCGCTGGAGGGTAAGGGGATTGTATTCTAGTTCCATTTAGTCACTAAGAATCTTTGAATCCAGTACATCCCTCCTAAGACTAAGGTCCTGGATAGAGATGCTAAGTCATGTGATAGGGAAAAAACACTGTATGAGCATTGTGAATCAAAAGGGTATCGACCAAGAGTTGTGGGGGCTTGCAATTATTAGAGGTTTTGAAATGGGGACAAGACTCAAATTGTTTCGTAGATAACTTCTAAGTTTTATTGGAGGGTCTAGCAACTAGAGAAAACACAGTATATGCTCTGAGCATAGAAGTCTAGCAACTGTGAAAACATTCAAAATACAGAAACTCAGCAATCTAAATCCACCAAGTACTGAACTATACAAGTGTATCATTCAGTAAAGAAGAAGATGAAGCCAATAGTAATCAAAACCCACAGACCAAAGAACCAAGCAAATGGAGTTAAGTTGTGACGAGCAATACCTAATCTTAAGGAGTGGGGAAGAAATCTGAGTTCCCAAACTAGCAGTACCTAATCTGCTGTGAGAGGAGCTTCCATCGACATGGGGCGCCGGAGTTGGAGCTACTCCGAGCTGGGTATGGCGACGTCGTAGCTCCGAGCTGGGTATGGCGAGTGGAAATCGGCGATGAGAGTTTGTGTTCCGACCCATTCGCTGAGGAACAATAGTATTTGTGAAGGCTTTGACCAGGGGATCTGATTGACAACCTGCAAGTCCGGACAACCTCGATAGGATCTCGGTTGATGCCGGGTAAATGTGTATGAGTCACCATAGTCTAAGTATTTTGAGATATACTAAGTAAAGAGAATAAGATAGAGGACGACGAACCTCAGCGATGGCCGCTGAGAGGCTTGTTTGTGTGTTGCTGGATAGCCTGACGGAGAGTTGATGGTCTGAAGTTGGTTGCCTAGCAGAGAAGTTGGTCGCCTAGCAAGAGGCTGGTTGCCTAGCGTGAGAGCTGGGCAACTGGTCGCCTAGCGAGGGAGCTGGTCGCCTAGCAAGAGGCTGGTTGCCTAGCGAGGGAGCTGGTCGCCTAGCAAGAGAGCTGTGGCAACTGGTCGCCTAGCGAGGGAGCTGGTCGCCTAGCAAGAGGCTAGTTGCCTAGTGTGAGAGCTGGGCAACTGGTCGCCTAGCGAGGGAGCTGGTCGCCTAGCAAGAGGCTGGTTTTGCCTGTCGTGAGGGGCTGGGCAAGCTGGTGCTGGGCGCCGTCCTAGCGAGGAGCCTGGTTGCCTAGCGTGAGAGCTGGGAGAGAGAGCGAGTCCTTTTCTTTGTGGGAGTGACCTTTGCTTTTATAGGCCCTTAGAATCTCAACCCTAGTGAGCCCTTGTGTTGGGCCTACGAGTTGTTGGATTGTTGCAGCTGGGCTTTAGTGGTATTTTTGGGCCCAAGTGGTCATGGCCTATCAATTGCCCCCAAGCTTGTTGTCTTGCTTGTCTAGGCAACAAGTTTTCCAAGTCGGTAGCCTTTAGTGAACTTGCCGATTGCGGCTGGGGCCCATAAATTGCCCCCAAACTTGTTGTCTCGCTTGTCTAGGCAACAAGTTTTCCAAGTCGAAGGTTCCAATATACTCATTAATTGCCCCCAAGTGTGGCTCATAGGCGAGTTGAGTAATTTTACTTATAATGCAGATTTTGTCGGACCATTTCGCCTTGAGTGCTTGCCGCTTAATAATATATCTCATACATGAGAAACCATGCCTTCTCTTGAACGAGTGATTGAACTCATGCTTTTACCAAGCGAAAAGTTCCACGCGATAACGTTTATCTCATGCTTTTATAGCGAAGAATTATACTTGTGAGTTTATCTCGTGCTTTTATAGCGAAGAGTTATACTTGTGTGTTTATCTCGTGCTTTTATAGCGAAGAATTATACTTGTGTGTTTATCTCGTGCTTTTATAGCGAAGAATTATACTTGTGAGTTTATCTCGTGCTTTTATAGCGAAGAGTTATACTCGTGTGTTGACATGAACATGTATATGCCTAACATAAATGATAAGTAGTAGACTATATATGAATTCAAACTTCATATTTAAAGCGGTAGATGCCTTTAGATTACCTTATAAGATGCTTGTATTAATTTGTAGGTGACCCACTATTTTGTATCGCTTTCCCTTACACTTCCTTTCTCTCTTTCAATTTCTTGGCTTAAGTTTAGCATGCAGTAACTTCACTTGGAGATCCTTGCTTTATATTTGGGCCTATGGCCCAATTCATTAGGCAATAACTGCTTCATTATCTCCCATCACTCTAGCCCCTCTTTAGCGGATCAACTAGAGTTCCTCCAAGCTGTTTCTTCCTTCTTGTTGGGCGATTTCTTCACCTCACTTACCTAGCTTCGACGGCCGATTCCGGACGGTGCTGGATTGAGCCAATCCTCTTCATTTAAATTTGTGGCCTTCCTTTTGTAGATTAGAGAATTCAACCTCTGATTTCAACAAGTAACGCTCGTCGCTTCTTTGCTCTGAGTTTCCAACTTCGACGGGCGACTCCCTTTTTAGCTTTGGATTTCAAACTTCGACAAGCAATGGGTTGAACCTCCAATTTCTACAAATGACGAGCGATGGCCGACTCGCTCTTACTTCGACAAGCGACGGGCAACGGACGACTTACTCTTTTTGGTTTGAACTTCGAACTTCGACAAGCGACGAGTTGAACCTCCAACTTCGACAGGTAATTGTCCTCCTCTCCTTCGAATTGACCTAGGCGATTACTGACTCCTAGCTCCTTGCGTCAATCGATTACCCCATCCTTCCTCTAATCATCTTAGGCGATTTGGCTCGCCTTTCTCTTTAATCACCTGGACATTTTACACGATTGTCAAACTTAGTAAGTTTTTCCCCACTCTTCTCTCTTTCGCCCTACTTGTTTCCGCTTCTGACAAAGCGACAGGCTCTTCTGAAATTGGTAGGCGATAACTTCTCTTTTTCTTGATTTTGATTGATAAACTTCTGCCCAAGCGGAGCGATGACCCCTTTTACTTGCCTAAGGGCTGCAGATGATCAGGAGGTGTGAATCGCCTAAGGGTTGCATGTTGTTCCAGACTCTTCTCTTGCGATTATGTCGCTCTTCAATTCAAAATTGCGTCATGTTTTCAGGCGATTGACGATATTGAATCTTATTCACCTACTGCCTTCTCGCTTGCTCGCAATTAATGATAAACAGGCGAACAATGTTCAGTCCCTTCTCTATTAAATAGCTTCATTTCTTCTAGTAACCCTCATGAAACCTCTGACAACAGATGCCCCTACCTGGCGCGCCAATTGTTCCGACCCATTCGCTGAGGAACAATAGTATTTGTGAAGGCTTTGACCAGGGGATCTGATTGACAACCTGCAAGTCCGGACAACCTCGATAGGATCTCGGTTGATGCCGGGTAAATGTGTATGAGTCACCATAGTCTAAGTATTTTGAGATATACTAAGTAAAGAGAATAAGATAGAGGACGACGAACCTCAGCGATGGCCGCTGAGAGGCTTGTTTGTGTGTTGCTGGATAGCCTGACGGAGAGTTGATGGTCTGAAGTTGGTTGCCTAGCAGAGAAGTTGGTCGCCTAGCAAGAGGCTGGTTGCCTAGCGTGAGAGCTGGGCAACTGGTCGCCTAGCGAGGGAGCTGGTCGCCTAGCAAGAGGCTGGTTGCCTAGCGTGAGAGCTGGGCAACTGGTCGCCTAGCGAGGGAGCTGGTCGCCTAGCAATGAGGCTAGCGGAACTGGTCGCCTAGCGAAAGGGAGCTGGTCGCCTAGCGAGGGAGCTGGTCGCCTAGCAAGAGGCTGGTGCCTAGTGTGAGAGCTGGGCAACTGGTCGCCTAGCGGAGGGAGCTGGTCGCCTAGCGAGGGAGGGTTTGGTTCGCCTAGCAAGAGGCTGGTTGCCTAGCGTGAGAGCTGGGCAACTGGTCGCCTAGCGAGGGAGCTGGTCGCCTGGCAAGAGGCTGGTTGCCTAGCGTGAGAGCTGGGAGAGAGAGCGAGTCCTTTTCTTTGTGGGAGTGACCTTTGCTTTTATAGGCCCTTAGAATCTCAACCCTAGTGAGCCCTTGTGTTGGGCCTACGAGTTGTTGGATTGTTGCAGCTGGGCTTTAGTGGTATTTTTGGGCCCAAGTGGTCATGGCCTATCAGTTTGAACAGGGTTGTGGCTGTGATACTGGCTGCGATAGGGTTGGGAAGATGCACAGGTTCTATTTTGGGCTGGATTGGATTTCAAATTCATACCCTATTTTGTGGATTTCAAATTACAAAGAATATGGCCCCAATTCCAGGATGGTATTTAATTCAAATTCAATTACAAATCCACATTTTATCCAAACATCAAAATTTGGTATTTCAATTACCAAATTGATGTGACTTTATTTAGTGCATTTTGGGCTTATAATTGACCTATGAAATGCCCGTAGTTGATCCTTAAATGTCATGCTTAATATGCTTTTATTGAAGTTTTGCGCAAAGTGTTCATTTGTTGTCCGGTTGCCACTTTGAGGCCAATTCCGTGTCTATTGAAGTTGTTTTCTTTGAATTTTTAGGATTTGGCGTTGAAGTATCAGTGACAAGGAGCACGTAGGATCAAACGGGAGGTCAATTGGAGTCCGGACGAGGGAGTTATGGTTGTTGCAAGTTCGGGTTTTATGCAGAGTGCAAGGGTGCACGCCGTGCATAGGTGCACGCCGTGCACTGCCCCCTGCACTATAAATACCCACGTTTTTTACTCTTTTGAGAGAATTCTTTCATCTCTCTTGAACCCCCAAACACATACCCACGAACCCTCAACCCTTAGAACACATTTTGGGAGCAATTTGAAGCCATTGGAGCTAGGATTGAAGCCAACAAACCTTGGGAGAAGTGCTTACAAGTGGAGAAGTGAAGATCATCTCAAGGATTCATCCATGGTGTTCTTGGTGACCATTCTTCCTTCTTTTCTCTTTACTCTCCCTTGGCCATGTGTGGCTGAGTTTATAGGGTTCATCTTGGATGGGTAGATTAGTTGTGCTAAGATAGAGGGATGATTGTATAGAACTTGCCATGATTGATCTTGGTTGTATGAGGATGATTCCTAGACTTGTTCTTAATGCCATTTTATGCCATGTTTGCTTGATTTGGTCCATTCAATGTGATTTGATGCATGAGAGTGCTTGGATTGCATAGATTGTAGGTCTAGGGATTGAAGTGAGTGTGTTCTAAGAGATTAGATCATCTTGTTTCAACCATTTTCACTTGATTTCTCTCTTGGGCATTTTATCGAACACTTGGTGTGCATGTGGATTTTCATTCAATTGAGTTTGAAATGCTTTTGGTGAATCTCTTAGTGTTAGGGCATTGATATGAGAGTGTTGTGCCTAGCCTTGTGGTCATAGAGTCTTAAGAGAGGGTCTTGTGTCTTGGCATTTCATCAAACACTTAGAATGCATCCTTTTTCACTTAGCTTGAGAGCGAGAGCCTAAGTTGAGTGGTATTAGGATAGGGATTTGGTGCTACGAGAGTGCATTGAGTCTATAGAAGTGAAATGCATGGTCATCCGAATGCAAACTCGATCTTGATTAGCTTGTTTGTTCAATTAGTCATCTTGAGCATGATGAAACTACCCACCAAGAGAACCCCTTTGTCTTTGATTTGAGCCACCTTTCTTCTTGCTTAATCTTTGTTAGTATTGCATTTCTTTGCCTTTGTTCTGATTTTCTCGATCAAACCAAACCAATTTCAAATGTCTAGACCGTCTATGAGAAGTGTGAGTATTGGTTTATGAGAGGACCCCGTGGAATACGACTGGTAAAATCGCTTTTATCACAAATACAAATACCAAATGCAAATTCAACTATACAAACACACCCTAACTAAATTAGGGTTCAAATAGCTAATTAGTTCACAAATGATAATCATACCTTTGTCAACAATCCCATCCTCATTCACCACCGCATCATTAATTTGCAGCTCCATGAAACAACTCTAAGAGCATCATCATCACTCTTTGAATCTAATTTCATGTTGAAACCCATACAAACAGTATGTAAGTAGATTTACGGGTCGTTTGGATGGGTGATTTGGAAGGGGGAGATTTCAAATGTCTAGAGACTTGAAATAGCATGAGAATTGAGGTCTCCTTGCTATTTGAAAAATAGATTGTTTGGTTAAGTGATTTGAGAGATTATTGAGGGAAGAAATTCAGAAAATTAAAAACTAAAAATTAAATTCACATTACAAATGACAAAAATATCCTTCATTAAAATTGTGAATAGGGGAATTAGTTGAGGGCAACTAGTAAATTTGCCTCAATTCTCTCTCAAACTCCTCAAATCTCTACTTTTGTGTGGTGATTTTAAAATCACTCTCAAATCTCTATGGGCCCACCAAAGAGATTTAAAATCTCTCTCAATCTCCCTACAATTTTGTAGCCCAAACAAGTGATTTTATTGAAATATCTAGGGAAGGATTTTGGTCCCAAATCACCCAAAATCCCCATCCCAAATCTCTAATACAAACAACCCTTAAAGTATAACAGTATACATCCAAATAAAGTAATTGATCCAAATGAGAATTTTATCGAGGTATACCTATTTTGAGCTCACCATGAATCTAACTCCCTGTGCACATCATGGATTTCACCATAGTGTAATGAAGTCAAATGGTGTGGATCCAACAACCGACCACCAACACTAAATTGAGGGTGTCAAAATTGAGAAGTTTATTGAAACGTTGGAAAGTTCACCCCATAAGTTTTGTACTACATGAGGGTGTCAAAATTGAGGGAGTAAGGAATAACATCCTCATTCAAATAATTTTCCAACTCAGTTTGATAAGTAACTATTTTTTACCTCTTCATTCAACTTACAAATAAGTCAAAAGCAAGAGAGTCGGAATCCAACAGAACCACTAGTTCAATACATGCTTTCTTCTACGGAGGTGTTATGATTTAACAAGGACAACTAATCATCGCAAGAATCCAAAATGAAATCATTCACAACAGGATTGTAAATACGAAATGGAACCTCAAAGGTAGAAAAATGGATAAAGCATCATCTGCCCAGGATAATAAAGCATAATAGTATTCATATTAAATCATAGAAATAATCGTGAAAATTCAATGGGAGCAACAGTCTCCGAAACCCATATAAAATCTAGAAAAAACAAAACAAATGTGCCATCATCTCCTACCTAGATGGTGTGACATACTGGCTCAAGCACCACCTCGAGCTCCTCCTCTTGATGGTATGATGTCATAGGCACATAAAAATGTATGAAGTCAAAACAAAATACCCCTATAAGTAGTCAAAACACCTTACAACCTGAGATAATCAATCACATGCACTTACTAATGTCAAGAGAGTTTAGGGCTTCCTTACCTTAAATTGACGTTCGAGTTTTGGTCTACGAACATCGGGAAGTCCCCACCTGGAGGTTGAAACGAGTGGGTGAAGTTAAGAACTTCAAACCCCAACCTAGGTTTAAAGCAAGTCGATGATGACGAGAGTGAGAAAGACGAACGATGAACTGATTTTGAGGTCACGAGCTAGTATTTTTGTTAATGAATCATGCTTGAAATTTAGTCTATATGTTAGCTCGAGTATCAATTATCGTAGCTCGAGTTCAAACTCAATATTTTTTTTTAGTGAACCTTAAGCATACTAGATACTTGATTAGGCTAGACTTCTTGTATGCAACAAAAAGAAGAGACAACAAAGTGGATATGGCCATTATTGGTTACAACAAGGTTCAATTAGTAGATCAAAAGGAATATCTTCCGTTTGTAACCCGTAGTTAATTTAACAACACTTTATTATGGATAAGAGTTTAGCAAAATGTTTCCACCATATTTCAAAATAAATATACATTTACAAATGTAGCTCAATGCCCTTAACCCTCCTACCTTACATGTCTTATATATGAGCACGAAATTTTTATTTTTTTTGTTACCAATAATTTGTTCTTCATGATACCAATATCCACCATTCATTTTTGTTTAGATTTAAAAGTTCTTATTAGATTAATACACCTTTTGCCCCTCTACTATGCAAAGTTAACAAACATACCCTTTTACTATTTTCTAACCGACTTAACACCCTCTGCTTTGAAAAGTTTAACAAATATACCCTTCCTTTATCTTTTCATCTATTTTTCGTCTAACGAGTTGATTATACGTCCTATGTCATACTATTTGTACACAACATCACTGACCGGGATGTCCACAAGGTAAAAATACTTAAATTAAAAAGAAAATAAAAAGGAAAAACATTATAATCACCATTATGTACAAATGTGTTTTTTGTGGTATTCCTTTTTCTTTTTCTTTCTAATTTAAATACTTTTGGATTGTGAACATTCCAATCAACGATAAGGTATACAAATAATATGAAGTAGCACATATAATCAACTCATTAGATGAAAAATAGATGAAAAGATAAATGGAGGGGCATATTTGTTAAACTTTTCAAAGTAGAGGGTGTTAAATCGGTTAGAAAATAGTAAAATTGTATGTTTGTTGACTTTGCATAGTAGAGGGGCAAAAAGGTGTGGAGGACGTGCGAGGACAGTTGGGTTCCGCAGAGCGTCGTTCTTTTTGCTGATTGTTTTTTTAGGCTTTGTGTGTAAACCTAAATATTATTTACTATATATACTAATTCCCAAATGACTATTTTGTCCATTTTAATCTAGTCCATCAGATCTATTTCTTAGTCCTACGATTATAAGAGATGTTCAGATATAAAGACACTAATGAGTATTCCGATGGTATTAGATCCGTATAAGAACGTGACACTACTTTCGTGTCCACAACTAAAGCCCAAATATAGAAACCACAAAATGGGGGGAAATCAAGATGAATGTCGCACTTGCCCTTGTAATTATAACAACACTACTAGCGGGGACTCCACCCATCTTCTTCTCAATATGTAACAAATTTATCTTATTGGCGTAGCAGTATTTCAAACCCCAATGAACGACGAATGCAATAACACGTCGCACACCGCACGACTCGGCAGTTTTTGCCTTTGGAAAAACGATGCAATTTTTTTTGTCTTTTTAGTGTGACAACTAGTCTCTAAACTTGTGCACGATTGAAGAGGAGGGCTGAATTTATAGAAACTGGAAGGGTGTGACGAAAAGAGTCATAGTGGTTCGAAAGAACACATCTCTTCGTTTGAATTGAATTGAATAAATAGGCTCGGTTTAACCATCGTTCTAGTTAATTCAAAATCATGATCAAACTAGTTGGGTTTCACCCTTTTCCTTTATTCCTTCATTCCCATTCATACCTCAAATCTCCAACATAGACTGGTTGGGAGGAACTGAAGCCTATTGCGACTGAGGCACTGATAAAAGGATTTTACCAAGGTCGTATTCCACGGGGCCCTCTCATAAACCAATACTCACACTTCTCATAGACGGTCTAGACATTTGAAATTGGTTTGGTTTGATTGAGAAAATCAGAAACAAAAGCAAAGATTCACAATACTAACAAAGATTAAACAAGAGAGAAAGGTGGTTCAAATCAAAGACAAAGGGGGTTCTCTTGGTGGGTAGTTTCATCATGCTCAAGAGGACTAATTGAATAAACAAACCAATCAAAATCGAGTTTGCATTCGGATGACCATGCATTTCACTTCTATAGACTCAATGCTGAAACAGAGAATAGTTAACAGACTGAAAGAATAAACTTGAATAATTGAGAATGAGTAAAGCAGGAGAGGGAATAGGAGTCTTCAATGGTGAACGAAAGATGGTGGTCTGCTTGTTTGCAGGATTACTGAATGTGTTCAGTAGTCTTGATTCTTAGTAGTGATTTGGATGTAAGAGAAAGAATGTAGAGAGAACAGGAGAGGAGAACACGAGACACAGATTTTTACGTGGTTCGGTATTACCCTACTCCACGCCCAAGCAAGCTTGGGGAGTCACTTTTATTAGTTTCAATTACAACCCTCAAGAGTAACACACTCTTGAGTAATACCCTCTGTTTTTTCACTTCTCCGGCTAAACAGAGTAAAAACACTTACAAGCTGTAATCCCACAGACTTGCATGTGTAAGGAGCAGTCTGGTCCTTCAAATAGCAAGAGATGAGCTAGCCGTTTGAAGGGTGATCATTAGCTTTGAATGCTGACTGATTTTCTCCTTTGATCATGCTTTCCTTTTGTTACCTGCAATCAAATGGGAAAACAACACAGAAAAGGAAGGAAGAAGATTGATTGAGAAAGATGAAGATCTCTCTTAAGAGAGACTTGTTTGGAGGGCTTGGACTTTTTCTTCCAACAATCTCCCCCTAAGTTCGAGCCCTGCAATCACACACATCCTTTAGCAGAAGACAAAGTCTCCCCCTAAGATTAGCAGTAACCGAGTCAAAGAGTGAAATAAACGATCAAACAGATTGTCCTAGTAGCAAGTACAATCAAACACCAGTGTTTGCAAAGAGTTCAGAGAAAGAGGAAACAGCACATCAAGTGACCCAAAGTGTCACAAACAAAAGTTCAAAAACAAAACACGGGATTGGGCTGCAGAGAGTTCAGAAAGGAAAGGAGGGATCTTCTTCAAAATCTGACATGTCACTCATGCTTGGTGGCTTGTCAACCTTGGCAATCAGATTCTTCTTTACTTCTTTTGCAAGATCAGAGTCTCCAAAGTCCACCTGCTCTAGAATCAGCCATGAACCAGTCCATCCGTCCATGAAGGAATTCAACCATCTCATCAATTTGCTTGTTAAGCTTCTTGATCATTCGCTGCTTGGCAAGAAGACAGAACTCAGCTGCATTTAAGTTTGCTAGCTCCGTGAGCTGATCATTTCCCGACTTCCTTTTGATGAGTGCTTTGAGAACCTTCAGCTTGTTGGAGACTGCATGAACTTCACAGCAATACTCATTAGGAGAGAATGAAGATAGAGCAATGTGGGTTGAGATACCTGTCTTCCAGCTAGAGGATTCTCCCCCTGTTGCAGGGTAGAACGGAGCACGGAAGGAGCCTAAACGGCGGAGAACATGCTGAGGACGGAGAACACGACATTGTTTTTCAGGACATGGTCGGAGAGGTCAACACCAGCCTCAAGAAGGAGAGACGTGATGACAGAAGCAAAAGGGAGCTTGTCTGAGGACTGAGGAGAGGAGGCCTGAATGATGGAGGAAAGGACCAGATGGGGCAGACTCAAACGGTTCGAACGGAGAGCGCCAAACAGAATCCAGCCATCAAGTGGAGTAATAAGATCAAGATCAGAGGAGCGAGGAAGAAAGATTCGAGTGACAAACCAGTGAAGGACCCGCAGAGTTTCTGGTAGCTGAAAGACTTCAATCCGATGATCATTATTTGGCACCTGGCACAGGAGACGGTTCTGCAGAAGAATGTCCCATCCAACCCGATGCAAACCAGCAACGGTGTGAACCGTAGAGCCAGCGACCGGAACACCCAGAACGGAGGCGAGCACAGATGGGGAGACTGGAATCCGCTTACCAAAGACCACAGAGGAAGCCGAGGGAGGTTCAAGGGTGTGAACACGAAGATTGCAGTAGAAGTGCTTGACGGCTTCTTCACAGTAGACACCCGGAGCACCGAATGCCAAAGTGTGCCAGCCAAGGTTGAAAATGAGAGGAGCTGGGCTGACCCCGTACTTCACGAAGTCATTGGCATCGACCTGGTAGAAGTCCAGGATTTCTCGTGAGCGGAAGGAGAGATCGTAAGCTTGGGAAAAAGAGGGCATGTGATGAATGTCAACATAGCAAGCAGGAGGGATTGAAGAGGCCATTGCAGAGGGTGTGTGAAACAGAGGAGCAAGATGAACAGGAAGAGGGTTTGTGCAGAAAAAAAAACTAGGGAGACGGCTGATTAAATGAAGAGTGGATGGTGGAGAGAAATGGAAGGTGGATCGTCAGAAAAAGGAAAGAGGGGAAGTTATTTCCCCAAATTGAAGGGACGTGCATGCGGGGAAGAGATTCATCAAATCCATTCCTACTCTGTAGGGGTCATGATGGAGGAAGAAGGTAGGCAATGATTCAGAGATCGTCCAAATCCGATTCACTTACCATACCCAGATTGGCTCGAATTTCACAGAACCTGTCTTCCTTTAAAGGTTTGGTGAACAAATCTGCCAACTGATCATTGGTGGAAATAAATGAGAGAGAGACAACCTCATCTTGAACCAGTTCGCGAATGAAGTGAAATCGAACTTCAATGTGCTTGGTTCTAGAGTGTTGAACAGGATTTCTTGAAATAGAGATAGCACTTGTGTTGTCGCACAGAACAGGGATAGTGGGAAGATGAATAAGGTAGTCCCGAAGTTGGGATTTAATCCAAATAATTTGAGTGCAGCATTGTCCTGCAGCAATGTATTCAGCCTCAGCAGTAGAAAGTGCAACAGAGTTCTGCTTTCTTACTTGCCCAGGAGACTAGCTTGTCTCCAAAAAATTGACAAGAACCAGTAGTACTCTTGCGATCAACAATGCACCCTGCATAGTCTGAATCACTAAATGCTAACAGATCGAAAGAATCATTTTTAGGATACCAGAGTCCCAGAGACGTAGTGCCTTTAAGATATCTGAAAATCCTTTTAACAGCACTAAGATGACTTTCCTTGGGAGAGGATTGAAAACGAGCACATAGACACACACTGAATTGAATGTCTGGTCTACTAGCCGTTAGTTAAAGAAGAGAACCAATCATACCCCTGTAGAGCTTAGGATCAACAGAGACCTCGTGCTCATCCTTATCCAGCTTGAGAGTGGTCGCCATGGGAGTATGGCAAGAGTTAGAATTTGAAAAACCGAATTTATCAAGCATGGAATGAGCATATTTACTCTGATGAATGAAGATTCCGGAGGGTTTTTGAGTAACTTGGAGACCAAGAAAATAAGTAAGTTCTCCCATCATACTCATTTCAAAGGTCTTGGTCATGAGGGAACAGAATTGGGAACACGGAGAAGGATTCGTGGAACCAAATACGATGTCATCCACATAGATTTGAACAATGAGGATATCTGACTTATCATACTTGAGGAAGAGAGTCGTGTCAACTTTTCCACGAATGAATTTTTCAGAGATAAGAAATTCTGTAAGACGTTCGTACCATGCTCTCGGAGCTTGTTTGAGACCATACAGAGCCTTCTTAAGTCGAAAAACATGGGATGGAAGAGAGTGATTTTTCGAAACCAGGAGGCTGTTTAACAAAAACTTCTTCTTTAATGTTTCCGTTGAGAAAAGCACTTTTGACATCCATCTGATGAAGGGTGAAGCCCTTGAAGCAAGCAAAAGCACAAAGAATTCGAATTGCCTCAATACGAGCAACTGGGGCAAAAGTCTCATCGAAGTCAATTCCTTCCTCTTGATTGTATCCTTGAGCAACTAAACGTGCTTTGTTTCTAGTAACAGTTCCATCTTCGTTGGTTTTGTTACGAAACACCCATTTAGTTCCTATAACACTTTTGTTTGGAGGAAGGGGGACAAGTTCCCAAACATCACATCGTTCAAATTGAAGAAGTTCATCCTGCATGGCTTTGATCCAGAATTCATCATTAAGAGCATCTTTAACATGTTTCGGTTCAATTGTGGACAGGAAGGCTTGGTTTGCAAAATCGAGGTGTTTCTTCGAACGTGTGACCAAACGATCTTCAGGATTTCCGATGATCTGAGATGGAGGGTGACGTTTAAGAATGTGAGGTGGAGCAAGTACTTCACCGGATGGTTCAGCTTGACTTGGAGAAGAAGGGAGAGAAGTTTGAGATTCTTCTGGGAGAGAATTTTGGGGTAAAGAAGGAATGATAACTGATGGTTCGTCATCATCCGTCTGAGGTGAGGGAGCAGAAGGTGTTTCCTCATCAAAAACAACATTTATGGATTCTTCAACCCTTCTAGAGTTGAGATTGAAAACACGAAAGGCTTTACTATGAGTTGAGTAACCGAGAAGAATGGCTGGAGAGGACCTGGGATCAAATTTTCCTAAGGTATCCTTTGTGTTGAGCACAAAGCATTTGCATCCAAACGGATGAAAATATGACAGCTTAGGCTTCCTTAGCTTGATCATTTCATAAGGTGTTTTGGAGAAATCCTTTCGAATCAATATTCTGTTGAGAACATAACACGCAGTAGCAACAACTTCTGCCCAGAAGTGTTTGGGAGTGTCATGGTCAGCCAGCATTGTTCGAGAGAGATCAAGGAGTGCTCGATTCTTCCTCTCAGCAATTCCATTTTGCTGAGGTGTCCTGGGAGCTGAGAACTCATGGCGAATGCCCATGAAGGTACAAAATTGGTCAAAAGCGTGTGATTCAAATTCTCCCCCATGATCACTCCTGATGATCTTGACTTTTAGACCAATTTGGTTTTCTTCCTCGGAGATCAGTTTTTGAAGATAAGAGAGAGCCTCATTCTTATGAACCAGAAATTTAACCCATGTAAATCGACTAAAGTCATCGACAACAACCAAGGTATAGAATTTTCCACCTATACTCATGATGTTACAAGGGCCAAACAGATCAATGTGAAGCAGCTCAAGAGGTTTGGAAGTAGAAGAAATTGTCTTTGTTTTGAAGGAAGAACGAGTCTGTTTACCAAGAGAACAAGCATGACAGAAAAATTCCTTAGTTTCTTTGAGCTTTGGAAGCCCTCTAACAAGATCAGTTTGGACAGTTTTGCAATTCTGCTAAGACTTGCATGACCAAGTCTTCTGTGCCATAAGAGTTCAAGATTTCTCTCTATTGCAGAAAAACATTTTTCGTTGAATGCTTCTGAATTTAGAAGATTCACAGAGTAGATATTTTCTTTCCTGCTTCCTACAAACATAAGTTTGTTTGTTTCAGAAGTTTCTACAAAGCAGAAATTAGATTCAAAGGAGACTCTGTTTCCAGAGTCACAGAGTTGGCTGATAGAGAGAAGGTTATGTTTCAGGGAATCAACAAGAAGAACATTTGAAAAAACGGGATTAGGTGAAGAACCAACAGAACCATGACCAAGAATTCTTCCAAAACTATTATCACCAAACACAACTTTACCTCCCCTTTTTAAGGTAAGTGAGTTGAAGAGTTTAGAATTTCCTGTCATGTGATGAGAGCATCCACTGTCCATATGCCACTCATTGTCTGTCTGAGCAATTTTTATCTTCTGTTCCTGAGTTATCTGAGATAGGAGAAGGGGTTAGATGTTTTGGTACCCAGATTTGCTTGGGTACCTTTCTAATTTGAGTGGCAGAAGAGAATTGAGGAGATGGTTTGAAATTTTGCTTGGGGAACTCTTGTTTTCCACATAAAGAACATTTAAATTCATTTAATCTCAGATGAAGTAAGAAATTCCAATTCTCCAGGAGTGCAACTTCCCTTTTAAGCTTTGCATTATTGAATTCCAGCTTATCATTTGAAAGATTACAGTTTCTTGGAAAAGGACCTAAGATCCCTGGTTCAGAGGATATGGGAGGAACAAAAAATGCAGAGGACCTAGTTTTAACAATGATAGTAGGTTTCAGTGGTCTCTCAGGAATATGTGTCATTTTGCCCTGATGATCACATGCAAGTTCGTTGTTTTCAGATCTCAACATTTTATTTTTATCTTTCAAAAGACGATTTTTTGATTTGAGATCAGTAACAAGACTTTCAAGGCTCAAAAATGCATTTATCAATTCAGTCTTAGAAATTGAATCAATATCATCAAAAGAGCATGTACTCACCTGGCCATCATCAGAATCTTCATGATCAGTTATTGCCATGAAGGCTTGATTCTTAGAGCTTTTATCATCTTCACTGTCTGAATCAGACTCACTCCAAGATGCCTTCAATGCTTTTCCTCTTGACCCTTTGATCAAAGGACAATCTGATCTTATGTGCCCTGTTTTTCCACACTTATAACACGTAACATTGTTATCATCATAAACTCTCTCATCATCTCGTTTGGATTTAGAAAAATCCCTGTTATTTCTGTTGTGTTTGAACCTGCCAGATGATCTGGACTGATTATTTTCTCTTCCATTTTCTTTCTTGTATCTAATTAACCTACGAAGTTTACTACTCATTAAAGCTATTTCTTTTTCAATATTCTCAGGTTCATCTTCTTCCCCTGAGCTTTCTTCACATTTTTGCTTTGCTTTAAAAGCAATATTTTTCTTAGATTTCTCTTTTTCCTCAAGTTCAGCCTTCTTATCTGACATTTCGTTTTGTTTTAAAACCAGTTCATAGATCAACAGAGATCCCATGAGATCTTCAAGAGAAAGAGTATTAAGATTTTTAGCTTCCTCTATTGCAGTTCTTTTAGCCATCCATTCTCTAGGTAGTGATCTAAGAACTTTCCTAACAAGATCAGATCTTTCAATACTTCTTCCTAGAGTAGACAGACGATTTACAATCAAATTGAATCTGTCATACATTTCAGAAATTGTTTCACCAGGATTCATTTTGAACATTTCATATTCATGAACGAATAAATCAATTTTTGTGTCATTAACAGAGGAATTTCCTTCATGTGTAGCTTCCAAGATACTCCATATTTCGTGAGCAGTTTTACAGGCACATATTCTATTATATTCTTCATCACATAACGCACAGTAAAGAACATTCATTGCCTTAGCATTCAGCTGAACCTTAGTTTTTACTTCTTCAGAAAGATTATCCAGATTTGCAGGAGGTTTGTAAGTTTTAGATCTTACCATTTGCCAGACTGAAATGTCTAAGCTCATAAAGAATACCTCCATCTTGCTTTTCCAGAATTGGTATCCAGTTCCATCGAACCATGGTGGTCTTGTACTAGAATGTCCTTCCACATTTGGTGGTTTGCTGCTTCCAGCACTTGTGTTCATTCTTTCAACTGGATCGACTCGCGGCAGACGTCAAGTCTCGGTTGAGATTGATCACGGACCTGCTCTGATACCAAATGAAACAGAGAATAGTTAACAGACTGAAAGAATAAACTTGAATAATTGAGAATGAGTAAAGAAGGAGAGGGAATAGGAGTCTTCAATGGTGAACGAAAGATGGTGGTCTGCTTGTTTGCAGGATTACTGAATGTGTTCAGTAGTCTTGATTCTTAGTAGTGATTTGGATGTAAGAGCAAGAATGTAGAGAGAACAGGAGAGGAGAACACGAGACACAGGATTTTTACGTGGTTTGGTATTACCCTACTCCACGCCCAAGCAAGCTTGGGGAGTCACTTTTATTAGTTTCAATTACAACCCTCAAGAGTAACACACTCTTGAGTAATACCCTCTGTTTTTTCACTTCTCCGGCTAAACAGAGTAAAAACACTTCCAAGCTGTAATCCCACAGACTTGCATGTGTAAGGAGCAGTCTGGTCCTTCAAATAGCAAGAGATGAGCTAGCCGTTTGAAGGGTGATCATTAGCTTTGAATGCTGACTGATTTTCTCCTTTGATCATGCTTTCCTTTTGTTACCTGCAATCAAATGGGAAAACAACACAGAAAAGGAAGGAAGAAGATTGATTGAGAAAGATGAAGATCTCTCTTAAGAGAGACTTGTTTGGAGGGCTTGGACTTTTTCTTCCAACAAATGCACTCTCGTAGCACCAAATCCCTATCCTAATACCACTCAACTTAGGCTCTCGCTCTCAAGCTAAGCGAAAAAGGATGCATTCTAAGTGTTTGATGAAATGCCAAGACACAAGACCCTCTCTTAAGACTCTATGACCACAAGGCTAGGCACAACACTCTCATATCAATGCCCTAACACTAAGAATTCACCAAAAAGCCTTTTCAAACTCAATTGAATGAAAATCCACATGCACACCAAGTGTTCGATAAAATGCCCAAGAGAGAAATCAAGTGAAAATGGTTGAAACAAGATGATCTAATCTCTTAGAACACACTCACTTCAATCCCTAGACCTACAATCTATGCAATCCAAGAACTCTCATGCATCAAATCACATTGAATGGACCAAATCAAGCAAACATGGCATAAAATGGCATTAACTACAAGTCTAGAAATCATCCTCATACAACCAAGATTAATCATGGCAAGTCTATACAATCATGCCCCTATCATGGCACAACTAATCTACCCATCCAAGAATGAACCCTAGAAACTCAGCCACACATGGCCAAGGGAGTAAAGAGAAGAGAAGGAAGAATGGCCACCAAGAACACCATGTATGAATCCTTGTGATGATCTTCACTTCTCCACTTGTAAGCACTTCTCCCAAGGTTTGTTGGCTTCAATCCTAGCTCCAATGGCTTCAAATTGCTCCAAAAATGTGTTCTAGGGTTTGAGGGTTCGTGGGTATGTGTTTGGGGTTCAAGGGAGATGAAAGAATGCCCCAAAATGGCCAAAAACAAGAGTATTTATAGTGCAGGGGAAGTGCACGGCGTGCGCCCCTGCACGGCGTGCACCCCTGCACTCTGCAGAAAACTCGATCTTGTAATGCTCATATCTCCCTCGTCCGGACTCCAAATGACCTCCCGTTTGCTCCTATGTGCTCCTTGTCATCCGTACTTCGATTCCATAACCTGAAAATACACAGAGGAAACTCCAATAGACCACGAATTTGGCTCCAAAGTGGCAACCGGACAACAAATGGACACTTTGCACAAAACTTCAATAAAAGCATATAAGTCATGTCATTTCACGAATAAACACGGGCATTTCATAGGTCAATCATAAGCTCAAAATGCACTAAATAAAGTCACATCAGGCACTAAATGGCACTACAAAAAAAAGGGTTTAGCGTCGATCAGACGCGCGTTATGGCGTCGGTCAGCGACCGACGCTAATTTGAATAACGTCGGTCGACCAAACCGACGCCAGATGTGGTGACGTTAAACTTTAGCGTCAGTTTTTGATCGACCAACGCTAGGGCACTGACCGACCGACGCTAAATAGGCTGACAATCACAAAAAAAAATCAGCTGTAGATGCAGCTGCTTCTTTTTCTTCCCTCATTTTCTTCCCTTCGTCTTCTTCAGTGCTTCTTCTTCTTCCTTCCTTCTTCTTCTTCTTCTGCAGATATAGCTGCTTCTTCTTCCCTCCTACTTCTTCTTCTTCTGCAGATACACCAAAAACCCTGTGAGGAGGAAAGCAAAAACCCTAAATCCATAAACCGAAGTGTAGATCTGAGAAGACGAAGTACCGTTAGGTTTAGGAATAGATGACGGCGGCTGACCAGATTTGAGCAAGATGAGCGGCGGCGAAGGGGCTGGGATGGGGCGGCGGCGGCCTTGGCAGGGATGGCGTGGCTGGCGGCCTTAGAAGGGATGGCGCGGCGGCGGCCTTGGAAGGGATGGCGCGGCGGCGGCCTTGAGCGAGATGAGCGGCGGCGGTGGTTCGAAGAAGAAGATAGGGAAAGAAGAAGATAGGGAAGTTAGAGAAGAAGAAGAAGATAGGGAAGTTAGAGAAGAAGAAGAAGATAGGAAAGAGATGGATGGCGGCGGCGGTGGTTCAAAGAAGAAGAAGACAGGGAAAGAAGATAAGGAAGATAGAGAAGAATGCGTGGAAGATCGTCGTTTAGGGTTCATAACTACCCAATTTAGCGTCGGTCGACGTTTGACCGACGCTAAAACGCGTCTTTTTTTTTAGCGTCGGTCGTTAGATCGACCGACGCTAAGCTCCTACGTTTCAACCGACGCCAAAGAACGTTTTTTTTGTAGTGTGGTATATTCGGATTTTTTCCAGAAATAGGCTTGGTCCCAAAATCAATTCTCAAAATAGGCTCTATGTATGGTCAATTCCCAAAATGGGCTTGGTTTTGCTGACTGGGCACGTATATCGCCAAAATAAATGACGATCATGGTTTATCGCCAAATTAAGTGGCGATTTTCAACATCTGACACAACAATAGCAAAAATCGCCACTTATAGTGGCGATTCTGACTTTCCATCCATTATTTCAACCATTTACAGTGGCATTATTTGATGCATTATTTCAACCATTTATTTCAAGCCCATCCTGACACAGGCACATGGGAAATAGATTTGATGCATTATTTGGTGGGAAATTATAGTGGCTATTTCATGCATTTTTTGTGGTGGGAAATTATCAGACTGTTTCCCTATCACGAGCCAATTATTGTGTCTTTTTGTACGCAATTATTTGAGCAATGTTAGCTGTACTCCACAAATATGAAATTATATATACTGTCTTATTTTGTATCGAAAGAACCACTAACTCCTCCAACATTTCCCCGAAATTATTAGTCCTCCTACTTCGTGATAGATTTTCCCTCAGCGCCATTTTTAGCATTCTGAAGTAAGTTTGTGTTAAATGTGTACTATTCATTATTCATGTTGTTTGATGCTTTGGTTGTTTTTATTTTGTAATTGATAACCCATACAAGATGAATGTGTCTCTCATGCTTTTAAGAGTAAGTTTGCTACACGTCCATGTGCCTTTGTACAAAATGGGAAGAAACTATGTGCTCATTGTTCGTTGGGGAGGGGAGACTAACTTCACATCAAATGGAGTGGAATACAAAGGTGGCCACGTCAAAAAAAATCAAAGCAAAGAGGAAGCTTAGTTTCAGTGAAATGCTACAGTTAATTACCGAATCTATACTCTTCGATGAGCATGAAAAGCCAGCATATCTAACGTATAGAATGCCAGCCTACAACGCTCATACCCGTGCACACATCTCGATCGCTCTCAGTCACGACGATGACGTGGAAATGATATACGAGACACTACAAAATAATCCAGATATTGAATATGCCGAGATTTATGTTGATACGATTACAAGGTGATAAAGCATTACTTCTTAATTTCATAATGATGGCTCCTGGTCATATTTCCTACGTAACAACTATTTGGCCAATGCAGTGAGTCGTGGGACGATATTGCGGAGCGTGTTACCGAGATTGGGAGGACACCCAGTCATGAAGACGTCGGACCCTCATTGCAAAATGAATGATTTTACAACGTTCATTCATATCGAGCCCACTGATGACACTCGATTTGACGTGATTTTCAACCTCATTTAAGCGACATTTCATGCCCTTCTGATGCCATTTTGATGAGTATTTGGTGAATATGTGTTTATTATGTAATTTTAGGCTCCTAGTGCGTACATTGTCCATTTCTTGGCTATTTTTATCCTTTTTGTGAACTTTTATGTTGAGCCCCCAGCTTACCACATTATAGAGGACTTTCTCACGAGTCCAACGCTTCAAACGGGGACCAAATCGGAGTTCAAACGGAGCGGGAATGATCGAAACAAGTTGGAACTTTGCCCAGCTCAAAACGCTGCGTTTTGGAGCTTACACGCCGTGTAAGCTAAATGCACTGTGAGCTTACACGCCGTGTAAGCTCCCCAGACGGGAAAATTCAGCATTTTCCAACTTGTAAAGGGTTTCTAGGGTTATATATAGACTTTTTGAAGCCAGATTGAATATACACGAATTTTGGCTGATTAGCCACGACTTAGAGAGGATAGATAGAGTTGAGAGCATCCTCGGGAGGCTCGGAGCTAGGAGTTGAAGACCGCCAGAGATTGAAACTTCACAGGAATCGCCAGACATCAGTCGCCATAATTAGGTTTTTCAGTTCCTTTTTATTATTCCTTTGTATGATGATCTCCTATGTTGTCTTTGATTCTCTTGTATCTAATATGAGTAGCTAAACTCGTAGAGCTTAGATTAGATGAACCCTAAGTGACCTAGGGCTTTAAAGCGGTCACAGATTGGCGGTAATTAGATTTAAAGTTCAATCAGTTTCTCTTTGCATGGTTGTTTTGTTCTTCGTTGTTTATGTTTCTCTTCTGGTTGGTCGCCTAGATTAGGTTTATGCAAGCTAGGGTTAGTCGCCAGACAGCTTCCCTGCTTTGGCGCATAAACTTGTCTTCCTTGATCACTTAGTTTAGATTCTTGTTAAGCTGAGGATAGAAGCGAACGCTCGCCTCTCTTTAAAACATCAATTCAACCAATTAACCTATTCATTGGAGTGTGCCTTTCGTAGGAACCAGTTAGGGTTAATCCATTGCAAGAGTAACTCATAAATCGTTAGTAATTCCACCAGTTAATTAAGTCGTTACGAGAGGCGACCGTACCCGGGCGAATAATTAATCTTGGTAGCTAGATCGGATAGAGCGAATGTTCGCCAGTCTTAAACCTAAGGGTCAGGAGTTATGGTGGTGTATAGAAATCGATTGAATTAGAATTGAAAACCGCTGGTCTTGTGATTGCCGTTGCCTTGGTGATCTAAGGGGGATTCGAAATCTAAGCTCGTTTATCTTCCTGCTAGTCAACCGTTTATTACTTTCTGTCATTTAATTTCCCTGCTTTATTAGATTAGAAGTCGTGGAACTCACACCACGCACAACTTGTTAAAACCTGAGTAATTTGCTAACATATTTGAGTAGACAAGAAGAAGAGACCTCGAGTAGAATACGATCTAGTCTACCTTGGTAGATTAGTTATTTGACTGCACGCATTACAACGTTCATCAAATTGGCGCCGTTGCCGGGGACTCTTCTAATTGTTTGAAAGAAGAGTTGGCAAATTATTCTTCTACCTTTCCACCTTACCATTTATTTTTCCTCCATATTTCCATGATTTACCTGGGTAGTGCTTCTTAGTTTTGATTATGCAGGATAACAGGTGGGATGACCAGTACCAAGAGTGGTACATCAATGAAGCACCATATCTCGATGATTATCGAGAAATGCTACATCAACAACATCAGACGGCGAGATTGACTCCCTCTTTGATAAGATCTCTTCAATGCTACAAGGTTACTAAGAGATACACCAACAAGAGCATCAAATTGGCGCTAGAGATAACCAAGAGATGCTTCATGAACATCAACAATGCTCGTCGAGAACTCAATCCGCCTTGGATAATATCTCTTCAATGCTACAAGCTCATCTCGCGACGGACATCAAGCTCGAGCAACCAAAGCAGTTAATGACAGAAAACACTCAAGAGCTGTTCGAAGAAGAAGATGATGATCCTATCCATGACTATTATGAGCTAGAAGAATCCTTGGCGGTGGTGGTTGATGAAGACATAGAGCCAATCCATCCTGAAGTTGAAGCCGAAGAGGAGCACATAGAGATTGAGGAGATACCCTCACCTACACTTCCGCCGAGTCAACCTGTAGAGAACATGTAGCTCATTGACCATGCCGCGCCGTACTACCTCTTTCCTCCCCGAGTAGGAGAATTCGAGAAGAACTGGTCATCCAACCAGAACCACGATCTATTGGAGCACTACTGGCTGCATCACCCTTCTGGAGTGCTACATGGCACTCAACCGCTAGCCTTGAAGAAGATGATTGACTTCAAGGAACTCCTAAGTTGGGGTCCCTAACAGGTACCGTCCGGCTCAAGGACGTTAAAAGAGAGCGCTTCGTGGGAGGCAACCCACGGCTGGAGTCCGTTTTTGAATTTTTGAGTCAGTCTTTTCGTCGTTCGAATCAGGTTCAGGGGTGCCAAAGTGTCAGTTTAATTTCCTTTCTTTTTTATTCATTTCGGTTGGGTTTTGAAAAAAAAAGGGGTTTTAAATTAGGTTTTCGGCGAGAATTGTGATTTCTCGCCGAAAACTATCTCATAAAAATAAATAGTGGCGTCCTCTTTATTTTTTTTACCTATTTTTGAAGAAGTTTTCGGCGAAAACTTCCATAGTTTTTGCTGAAAACTTGTGTTTGTTTTGAAAATCAGTTTCCTTTTTTGGTCCGATTCTAACGCATACTTGATCGTCCAAATCGGAGCTCTGTAGCTCCGGTTATCCCCGAAACAAGCTTTTCATGTTTTTTGCCAACTTCGTCGCTTTCCGTCCATCTTCTTGAGTCGTGTCTGAAAGGTTAGTTGTTGGGTTCTCAATTTCGAATCTTTTGACATGCTGATTGTTGAATTTCGACGAGTTTAATTCCGGTCTACCTCGTTTTGCGTGCCTGCTGTTTCGGTGTGATTTTTTCTGAACTGATTTGAGCTTGGATGATCTAGATTGCTCTAGGAGTGTCGTGCCGTGAATTTGGAAAAAAAATATAGAGTCAAAATAATTTCAAAATTCCCCTAAACCTTCTTCGTTTCGACTTTTATTCTGTGTGGATCCGGGACACTTGTCCCGGTATCCTTTTGATCTTTTGTTGTTTTTGTTTTGTAGGATCTTGAGTAGCTACTCCGCTCTACTCCGGACTCTCTGTGTTCATCCCCTACACCGACCATCTCGTCACAGGTTCTTCGTATCTCTCTACTCTAGTTTAGTCCTGTGAGGACACCTAACCGTTTAAGTGTGGGGTAGGATTCTAGGATTATGCAAGATCTTGCTTGATTTTCTGTGATTCTATGATTCATTTTTGAAATTTCTCTAGCATAGAATTGCTCAATTCTTGACTTTTGATGTTAAATTGACTTCAATTTTGACCAATGACGTCTAGACTGTTCCACTTAGAACTTGTAACCAACGTGTTGGCACTGATATTAAACGAGTCTAGGTCAGAACAAATCATAAATCACTCTTGTAGTTGAAATTTGAATCAATTAAACTGTTTTGCTTGTTAATAACAAAGCTCGATAACACCGTTCTAAGATGATAAATGCTAGCTTCTCCCATGTTTTTCACTCCATATTTGTTCACCTGTGATTGCGGCTTGAGATTAGACGGAAATCCAATTCGAAATCTTGTGTAAAAAGTTATAACTAACTAGGATCAAATGACTAAATGGTTAAATCAAGTAATTAAGTTGTGCAAATCAATGTTAAGTTCTTTAAAGTGCTGAAAATAAAGCTAGGCAAGCCCGACACCTAAGTGAATGTTTGGGTTGAGCACTAGCATAGGCACAAATATTGAGAATTATGATGGAATTTGTTAACTGTTTCATTAATTGGTAAAACAGAATACAGCTGGGTATTTATACAGAGAAGAAGAAGAAAGGAAAGAAAGGAAAAGAAGAAAGTGGGAAAAATAAATACACTGACCATTAACTAACGATAACAAACTAACGACGTTATTAACGGCTACGACTTCTTCAAGTCCGTTGACTGATCCCTTCTTCGAGTCCCACTGAGCACCTGGACTTCTCCTCTTTTTGTTCTTTAACAGCCCCCCACAAGCTGGGGAGTAAATGTTCATAATCCCCAGCTTGGATAGCAACATATGAAGTCTAGGAGCTGCCAACCCTTTAGTGAATATATCAGCTAGCTGAACTTCAGTTGGAACATAACTCAGCGTGACTAGTCCAGATTGCAATCGTTCCCTAACTACATGGCAGTCTATCTCTATATGCTTAGTTCGCTCATGAAATACAGGGTTCTTAGCTATGTGGATGGCAGACTGATTATCACAGTATAGATGAATTGGATCAGCATGCTCAACCCCCAAGTCTGAAAGTAAAGTCTCCAACCACTGCACCTCACAGCAAAGTTGAGCCAAGGACCTGTACTCTGCCTCAGAAGAAGATCTGGAAACTGTACTTTGTTTCTTAGTTTTCCATGAAATCAGAGATGTACCAAGGAAGATACAATATCCAGATGTTGATCTTCTTGTATCGGGACAGCTAGCCCAATCTGAGTCACTATATCCAACCATTTTCAAAGAACTATTTGCAGCAAAGAATAACCCTTGACCAGGTGCCTGCTTCAAGTATCTGATCACCTTATAAGCTGCTTCTAAGTGCACATCTGTTGGTTTAGCTTGAAACTGAGCTAATTGTTGTACACATAGCAAATATCAGGCCTGGTGATTGTGAGATAATGAAGTCTTCCTACAAGCTGCCTGTATAGCGAAATATCAGAGAGAGGCTTTCCTTCTTCAGCTTGTAATCTTTCTTTGTAATCAAACGGTATTTTAGAAGGTTTCTTATGTATAATTCCTGATTCTTCAATAAGCTCCAAGCAGTATTTCCTTTGGCATACATTTATTCCTTCTTCATTCCTTGCTACTTCCAAGCCAAGGAAATACTTGAGTTTCCCTAAATCTTTGATCTTGAAATGTTTATGCAATCTGTGTTTGATCTCACCAATAAGATTTTCATCACTTCCTGCCAGGATTATATCATCCACATATACCAACAACACTACCATAGACTTGCTTCGTCGATATCGGTATTTTGAGAATACGCCTTAACGATCGAAATTTAACTCTCTCAACTCTTGAGCGATCGCACCAAAAAGCCGAGTACTCTACCATTGTGTTATAAACGAATAGGGAATGATCTGAAGCTGACTGGTTGAAACCTTCACCCTTTAATGCATCTGTGAGCTTTATAAACCATCTTCTACTTGCTTGCTTTAGACCATATAGGGATTTGACCAGCTTGCAGACCTTTCTGTTATCATTTTCAGTTCCAACTCCAGGAGGCAATTGCATAAACACCTCTTCTTCCAAGTCACCATGTAAGAAGGCATTACTTACATCCATCTGATGTAAGTGCCAGCTCTTTGCTGCTGCAACTGCAAGTAAGGTCTTTATTGAATTGATTTTGGCCACAGGAGAGAATGTGTTTGTGAAATCAATTCCATAGACCTGTGTATACCCCTTTGCTACTAACCGGGCCTTGTATCTATCCACTGAACCATCTGGTTTGAACTTTACTCTGTAGACCCATTTACAGCCTATAGCTCGTTTGCCTGCAGGCAGCTCAGTTAGGACCCATGTCTTATTCAACTCTAATGCTTGTAACTCTTCTGCCATTGCTTGTCTCCAGTTTTCTGATTTGACTGCCTCTGAATAGGTTTGTGGCTCAGGTTCTAAGGTTATGGATAATGTAAAGTGTTTATGAGATGAAGATAGATTGGCATATGAAAGGTAGTTATTTAAAGGAAACCAAGAGGTGTTATGAGGAGGTTGTCCTGCAGATATTAAGGCACAATGATAATCTTGAAGGTAGCTAGGTGGTTTAGAAATTCTAGAAGACCTTCTAAGTTCAGGTACTTGTTCTGTATCATGAGGAACTATATCATCTACATGACTATGAATATCAGGTGATGGTTCATCTACAAAGTTTTCTTCACTGTTTTCATTTGGTGCTAGGGTTTCTAATGTTGGTAAAGGGATGGAATGATGCAGCTGATCTTGGCTTATATCTGATATATGTTCATGAATTTTGAAAAGAAGAATGGTTTCATGAAACACAACATTTCGAGAGAAGAAGATTTTATGAGTGTTTAAATCAAAAAGCTTGTAACCCTTAATGCCTGATTGGTATCCTATGAACACACAAGGTGTGGCTCTAGGACTGAACTTGGTTCGACTGTGAGACAATGTACTGGCATAAGCCAAGCAACCAAAGACACGAAGATTGGTGTAAGAAGGAGACTTGTTATGCAGAACTTCAAAAGGGGATTTGTTCTGCAAAACTGGTGTGGGAAGACGATTGATAAGATAACAAGCATGGAGGACACAATCCCCCCAGAACCTGAGAGGCAAACCAGATTGAAATCTAAGAGAACGAGCAACAGCCAATAAGTGCTGATGCTTTCTTTCGACTCTACCATTTTGTTGGGCTATAGAGACACAACTGGTTTGGTGCTGGATGCCATGAAGAGAAAAGAAAGAGTCCATACGGAACTCCTGACCCTGATCAGACCTTATGGTTTTAACCCTGGAAGCAAACTGAGTTTGGACCATAGAACAGAAAGATTGGACTAAGGAACGAGTTTCTCCTTTATTGTGCATAAGAAAAATCCAAACACATCGACTGAAATCATCCAACACAGTCAAGAAGTATGTAAAGCCATCATAAGAGGGAGTATTGAAAGGCCCCCAAATATCCATGTGAACAAGTTCAAAAGAACAAGAAGCCCTAGAGGTACTTCTTTGGAAGGGAAGAGTTTTCTGTTTGGCAAGATGACATGTACTACAATGATGAAAAACTGGTAAAGCAACATTAGGATCAGACTTGTGAACTAGCTGCATCCTAGGAAGAGATGGATGACCCAACCTACAATGCCAAACATCCAGTTTTTGAGACTCCAGGTTAAGAGTGAAAGCTGCAACAACAGAATTGGATGAACTGACAGGTAAGCAAGAAGGATCAGTGGAACAATTCAAAGGGGAAGAAAGAAGATAGAGACCTCTATTTGGGAACGCTGAACCAATCATCATCATTGATTGAGGGTCCTGAATAAGACACTGTTTGGCAGAAAAAATGAAAGAAACATTTGAATGCACAGTGAGTTGGCTAACTGATAACAGATTGAAAGAAAAACTTGGAACAAGTAAGACATCATGAAGCACCAAACCACAAGAAAGATACACAAAACCACGATGAGTGGCATTAACACGAAGTCCAGTAGGCAGGGTTACAAAACATTTTGAATGGGATGAGATGAACTGAAGAAGTGAGAATGACAAGCTATGTGAGAACTGGCTCCTGTATCAACTATCCAGTAGCGTTTTAGGTCTAGGTTAGATGGAAAAATAGAGAGAGCAAAAATACCATTAGATGAGGAAGTGGATGTGGAAGGCATAGTGCTAGTGATCAAATTTGCATAGGTTTCGGCCACATTGGAGGCAGTCGGCACAGATTGCTGAAGGAGCAATTTAAGTCGAGCAATATCATCAGAGGTAAGAGACATATTGGCCATAACTGAGCGTTCTGCAGGTGCAGAGCCAGGTTCTGTAATACCTGAATCACCATAAGTTGCACCAGCAAAACCAGATCTAGAGCTGCTGCCAGAAGCTTCTCTAGCTTTCTTATTCTTCAGTCTATAGCAGTCATCAATAGTGTGATTATCCTTCTTACAGTATCGACAGAGTAATCCCTTAACATTCGGTTCCTTTCCTCTATTCTGAAAGTTAGTGGCCAGAGCAATAGATTCAACAGATTGAACAACTGACCCTTTCATTTGCCTTTCAACTTGCACAGCACACTTGAATACAGTATTAATGTCTGGAAGTGGATCCATTAAGAGCAACTGAGATCTAACCACATCAAATGAATCGTTCAAGCCTCGAATGAAACGAATCACATAATCCTGCTCTTGATACAACATAACTCTGGCAATAACAGAACACTTTTCAAGACGTCCAGGATCACAATCACAAACAGGCACAGGTCGATATTGTAGGTATTCCTCCCAAAGTACTTTCAGATTAGTAAAATATTGAGTTACTGTGGCTTCACCTTGATCACAAGATGCTATTCGAGCCTGAAGGTCTACAATACGGATGGCGTCACACTGGCTGAATCTCTGCTTCAAATCCTTCCAAGCGAGATGAGCCTTGTCATAGGACATAAGGCTCTGAGCTATATCATCTGAAACGGAGTTCAGAATCCAGCTAAGCACAGCAAAATTACATCGATTCCAAGCAGCATAGTTTGGATCTGCCAGATCTGGAACAGATGAAGTGTCTTCGATGAACTGCATCTTATTCTTGATGCTCAACGCCACAGAGAACGATCGACTCCATAGATGATAGTTCTCGTTCGTTAGCTTGACGCTAACGATCGGAACCGAGAGGTTGTCGCCGGGAGAAAGATAGAGAGGATTAGAATAATGATCGGTGAAGGATGAAATCGTTGAGACTGTGCTAGAAGATGAACCAGAGATGGTGGACGCCATTGAAATGAGGAAGGAATTTGTTGAGAGAGAAATCTAGAAAGTTAAGAGGATTCGTAGCTCTGATACCATGAGAATTATGATGGAATTTGTTAACTGTTTCATTAATTGGTAAAACAGAATACAGTTGGGTATTTATACAGAGAAGAAGAAGAAAGGAAAGAAAGGAAAAGAAGAAAGCGGGAAAAATAAATACAGTGACCGTTAACTAACGATAACAAACTAACGACGTTATTAACGGCTACGACTTCTTCAAGTCCGTTGACTGATCCCTTCTTCGAGTCCCACTGAGCACCTGGACTTCTCCTCTTCTTTGTTCTTTAACAAATACTGTGAGCTAGGCAGGTCCAACACCTAAGTGAAGTGTTTGGTATCGAGCATTAGTATGCAGTAAATAAATTGAAGGAAGAAGTTTGAATCTTGAAAGAAATTGTTGTTTAAATCGGTCCTAGCTAGAACATGTAACGTACAGATCTAGAAACGGATGAAGTCGAGTCGATAGCCACGTCACTTTTCCTACCTCCGCGTCCACATCATGGCTAGAGCTTAAAGTCTTTTTTATTAGAATTGGTGTTATCGTACTCGATTAATCATAATTAATTGTTTTGCCAAAAAACGAGCTTTGTTAAAATCACTACTTGAAGTGTGCAGAAATTAGTGAGATCGAAAACTTGTTTGGTTGATGTTCTTGCATGTGTAGGTCATTTTTTCTACGTGGAACAGTCTAACACAAATCGTTAGAATTGAATCTCAGTTTAATCTCGTGTCATTTGTGAATTTGAGTGTGTTCTACTTCAGTTTGCTTGAGGACAAGCAAAAGCTTAAGTGTGGGGTATTGATGACACTCGATTTGACGTGATTTTCAACCCCATTTAAGCGACATTTCATGCCCCTTTGATGCCATTTTGATGAGTATTTGGTGAATATGTGTTTATTATGTAATTTTAGGCTACTAGTGCGTACATTATCCATTTCTTGGCTATTTTCATCCTTTTTGTGAACTTTTATGTTGAGCCCCCAGGTTACCACATTATAGAGGACTTTCTCACGAGTCCAACGCTTCAAACGGGGACCAAATCGGAGTTCAAACGGAGCGGGAATGATCGAAACAAGTTGGAACTCTGCCCAGCTCAAAACGCTGCGTTTTGGAGCTTACACGCCGTGTAAGCTAAATGCACTGTGAGCTTACACGCCGTGTAAGCTCCCCAGACGGGAAAATTCAGCCTTTTCCAACTTGTAAAGGGTTTCTAGGGTTATATATAGACTTTTTGAAGCCAGATTGAATATAAAAGAATTTTGGCTGATTAGCCACGACTTAGAGAGGATAGATAGAGTTGAGAGCATCCTCGGGAGGCTCGGAGCTAGGAGTTGAAGACCGCCAGAGATTGAAGCTTCACAGGAATCGCCAGACATCAGTCGCCATAATTAGGTTTTTCAGTTCCTTTTTGTTATTCCTTTGTATGATGATCTCCTATGTTGTCTTTGATTCTCTTGTATCTAATATGAGTAGCTAAACTCGTAGAGCTTAGATTAGATGAACCCTAAGTGACCCAGAGCTTAAAAGCGATCACAGATTGGCGGTAATTAGATTCAAAGTTCAATCAGTTTCTCTTTGCATGGTTGTTTTGTTCTTCGTTGTTTATGTTTCTCTTCTGGTTGGTCGCCTAGATTAGGTTTATGCAAGCTAGGGTAAGTCGCCAGACAGCTTCCCTGCTTTGGCGCATAAACTTGTCTTCCTTGATCACCTAGTTTAGATTCTTGTTAAGCTGAGGATAGAAGCGAACGGTCGCCTCTCTTTAAAACATCAATTCAACCAATTAACCTATTCATTGGAGTGTGCCTTTCGTAGGAACCAGTTAGGGTTAATCCATTGCAAGAGTAACTCATAAATCGTTAGTAATTCCACCAGTTAATTAAGCCGTTGCGAGAGGCGACCGTACCCGGGCGACTAATTAATCTTGGTAGCTAGATCGGATAGAGCGAACGTTCGCCAGTCTTAAACCTAAGGGTCAGGAGTTATGGTGGTGTATAGAAATTGATTGAATTAGAATTGAAAACCGTTGGTCTTGTGATTGTCGTTGCCTTGGTGATCTAAGGGGGATTCAAAATCTAAGCTCGTCTATCTTCCTGCTAGTCAACCGTTTATTACTTTCTGTCATTTAATTTCCCTGCTTTATTAGATTAGAAGTCGTGGAACTCACACCACGCACAACTTGTTAAAACCTGAGTAATTTGCTAACATATTTGAGTAGACAAGAAGAAGAGACCTCGAGTAGAATACGATCTAGTCTTCCTTGGTAGATTAGTTATTTGACTGCACGCATTACAACGTTCATCACCCACCACCGAGCGAGCGATACGACTCAAGCGACGAGTCCGAGGACGTCAGCACTGATGACTCAGTTGGCGATCCTGAGGTTGCTGAAAGGCAACATATGCCCCCCACTAAGCATTACACGATGATTGGCACGCCCATGTACGCCACAACCGATATGCCCGAAATTCCAGACATCCCATATTGGGACCCTTCAAGGGACTTCAGCAAGGGTATGATATTCCAGACCAAAAAGGACGTTTGTTAGTAAGACAACAAATAAAGGTGTACAAGTATAGACATTGAACTGAGGAAGTAATACGTATCGAGCTCCGTAAGGCATGTGGTGATTTTTGGGCTGAAAATGTCAGCCAAAAATCGCCACTTATAGTGGCGATTTCAGTGCTGAAAATCGCCACTATAAGTGGCGATTTTTGCTATTGTTGTGTCAGATGTTGAAAATCGCCACTTAATTTGGCGATAAACCATGATCGTCATTTATTTTGGCGATATACGTGCCCAGTCAGCAAAACCAAACTCATTTTGGGAATTGACCGTACATAGAGCCTATTTTGAGAATTGATTTTGGGACCAAGCCTATTTCTGGAAAAAATCCGGTATATTCCACCTAGAAGTTTAGTATCAATATGGGTATGAAATTTTTGCCCCTTTCATGGATCATGACTCCACTAGAAGACTGATAACATACCTATATGACAGATAATATCAAAACTATCATATCACTTGTAACATCTCCACCCTAACTAGACTCAGGTGAAATCATTAGTTCAATCAGTGGCATAACCAGGATTGGTGTACAGGGAAGCTGAATAGTAATCAAACAGAGGTACCACTGGCAAAAAGAAAAATCTTCAAATATAGATAATAGTAGAAAATTTTATGAATCTAATACTAAATAAAAATACAAAAGAAATTTTTTGATTAAAGGTTACTTAAGTAGTACAAAAGAATTATATGTGCCACCGGCAATTTTTTCATTAAATTTGGATAATTTATGATCAAATATTATAATTATTACACACTATAAGTTATTGTGAGTAACTATTACATAAAATTTAAGACAACATTTCACCAAAAAATTGAAATATCTCATATTAGGGCACTAACCCACGATTGGAGTTCTCAACTTCTTCACATATTTATCGGCAACAATACAGTATAAGATATAATACAATATTTTAAGTTGTTACTATGGTTTAGGAGACTGGTTAGACATATCCTTGTATATATGCTAGTGAATCACAGGAATAAAATCATTCACTCAATTATCTATTCATATATCCCATAAGAGGGTGAAGTTAGGACCTTCAACCCCCAACCTAGGATTAAAACAAGTCGTCGACGACGAGAATGAGAAAGATGAACGTTAAACTGGTTCTAAGATCACGAGCTAGTATTTTTGTTAATGAATCGTGCTTGAACTTTATGTTAATTATATATTATTTGTGTACCAATGTGTAAATATGCTAGGGTTTCTATCCGCCGCCCTAATATAAATAGCTTATTAGTTAACCACAATGTAATTAGATAGTCTGCTTCTTGAAGAAAACCCTAATAAGATTCTCCACGTTTTCCTCCAAAGATTAGCCAACATAACGTTGGTGAACCTCGTTAAACACAACGTCGTGTTTACGTTCACTTTAGTCTAGTGGCTCGGGTTCACGCTCGAGTTCGAACTCAATAAAAAAATTTCGTGTCAACCTCAAGCATAATAGAAACTTGACTAGACTAGACTAGACTTCTTGTATGCAACCCTACTCACGACAAAAAGAAGAGACAAGAAAGTGGATACGGCAATTATTGGTTTACAAGGTTCAATTAGTAAAGCAAAAAGAATATCTTCCGTTTATAACCCGTAATTAATTTAAACAAAACATTATTAAGGAATAGAGTTTACCAAAATGCTTCCACCATATCGCTAACTAAAAGACAAAATTTATATACAATTAAAAATTAAGCAATGCCCTTAATAGTTAATCCTCCTTCCTCACATGTCTTATATATAAAGCACGTGACACTAATCCACAACTAAAAACCCAAACCAAAGACACAAACCTCAAAATGGAGGAAATCAAAGTAAATGTCGCTTTTGCCCTTGTAATTATAACAATACTAATGGCGGCAACTCCACCCGTCGTCACCGCTCGGGATTTGACCTCATCTTACGTCATCATTCCCGCCGAAGATGACCACGTGCCTCCGGCAGGCGGATGGTGGGCCCACAGTCAACACAACTCCTCCACGTCATCAGTAGTCGGAACCAACACGGTCAACGATGCAAACTGCGGCGAGAAAAAGGGAAGTTGCAAGAACGATCTTTGCTGCAGCCAGTATAACTACTGTGGATCTATCGATATTTATTGCGGTGATGGTTGCCAACCCGAATACGGAAACTGTCACGGCGGCGGCGGCGGTGGTGGTGGTGCTCCGCCTCCAAAGCGCGGCCACGTTCGGCCGCCTCCAAAGGGCGGCAAACACGTTCCGCCTCCGGCTGACGACAGCCCGCCTCCGTGTTCGTGTGAGGAGACAATTACCAATTCGTCGTCATCGGCGAGCACCATGGGAGAGGAAAAATACAGTATCCCAAACTGCGGGAAGAATGGTCACCATGGAATCTGTAAGGACAACCTTTGCTGCAGTAAGCATGGTTTCTGTGGAGAGATTGATTTGTATTGTGGTGAGGGATGTCAACATGGTTTCGGCAGGTGCAAAGGAGGCGGCGGCGGTGGCGGCGGACACCACCATAGTCCTCCTCCTCCTGATGACGACAGTCCTCCTCCTGATGATGACAGTCCTCCTCCTTCTCCCTGTTCTTGCAACTAAATCTCCGATTGACAAGTTCTTTAAAGAAAATTTTGGAGTTATATCCAAAAATTCAAAATAAAGAGAACATGAATTCCTGTGTTATTTTCTTTTTGTGTTTCGATCAATTCCAGAAAATGTATGAATTAAAGTGATGAATAAAGCTCAATGGTAAACCACATAATTCATGTATCGAATCGGGAGTGAGATTTCGGAAACAGTAATTCAATTAACGTATTCAATGCAACATTAATTTAAATTCGCTATCTACTTTAACGATTAACATCTTCCACTTAGTTCCTTTCAAGTTCTTCCTCTTATATAAATAGGATCTCTCTTTGGCCAACTATTTTTCCGGCTGAATAATGAGTTGGCGGGAGATAGATCCCAATTTGTGGGACATCGTTTTTGCATGGCAACTTCACCTATGTTGGAACGCTGAATTTCTTCGTCTTTACAGTCTGTATATGTCATACAGATGTATGACATATGTAGATTGTATGATTCTCATATAAAATGTACGAATTTCATACATAATGTATATAATTTGTATGAATTATTTACAACCCTACTGTATGGAAAAAATAAAACAAATACAAAAATAAATGCAAAGTGTACAAACTCTCCTACAAAGTGTATACAACTCTCTTACTATACTTTGTAACATCTCATTTTAACCGTACTAGATGTATCGATCGATTCAATATACTATTAATATATATAATATACTTATGTTAAAACTTATCATATATATGGTGAACGCTCCGGTGCCGGCTACCCCATTGACGTTTGTGCTATCTAGAGTGGTATTTTAATTGATCTAATCGTTTATATCAATAGATTTAATCTTAATAATACTAAATTGAGCTTAGTTGAAAATTTTAGTCATCATAGTATAAGATTATATTTAATGTTCTTCAGACTTCTTTCTACAACTGCATTTTTTTTTTCAATATGATAGATCATCATCTTTACCAAATTAGTTTTTTGTTCAAATCGTCTTATCTATCCTTTAACGACATGTAGATTCTTATACTCGAAAAAATAAGATATTAAAAACATGTTTATCTATCAAAACGTTAGTGTGGGTAACCGGTACCTCCACTTTTAGTGGGGACAACAGAGTCTTCACCATATATATATTATACTAGCATTGTTTCGGCCCGTTGGCCGATATGTTATATTTTTTTAAGTATAATTAGTAAAAATATTATTTTATAATGATAAATTTAATATATTTTTAATAAATTGTAAATTAACAAAAAATTGAATTGAATGATTAAAATTAAACGAACACTCAGTGGGTCAAATTAGTTAAAATATTACATAGTGAGAAATTAAACAGTTTAAAGTAGAAAATATAGAAATAAACTAAAATTAAAAAGTGAGTCACACATTTTATTTTAAAATATACTTTAATAATTTCATTAAACTGAAGAATTTTACTTTTTCCCTAAACTTTATTATGTTTAAAAACTATTTGGAATTTTATTTATTAATAATTTAATTTGTTGAATAATTTAAAATAAGAAGAAACAAAATAATATGATAGTTTAATATCCTATTATTAAATAGAGAGTTTTAAATTATATCTCCCTAATTTTAAATACTCATATATTAGCTAGATGATTCTTTATACACACCCAAAAAATATACTATTTAATTTGAATATTGTGATTAATCATAAGATATTTTGAGACAGTAATTAATTTTAATTACATACTAAAATAAAATAGGTTCATTTATGATCATTGAAAAGGAAAAAATACATTAAAATTTTACTTTTTATTCAAACAAACTTTTCGAATTATTGAAGTCCTCTAAACCAAATATTAATTCAAATGCTCTCCCAACAAAAGTCTATGTAAGACAAATGGAAAAATGCAATTTTCTCAAAATATTTATAAACAATAGTCGAGGCTAAAGAAATCATCACTATAAATTTTTTTGAGGAATAGTTAAACATACACAAAATTGGAACCTCAATTAGCCTATTAAAACTTAAAATAATTTGGAAATAAGGATCATGTTATATGAATTTATTTAGGTTTAATGAATATGTCTAATTCAAACTAATCAACTCGATCAATACTTTAAATTTGTTAATAATTAATGACAATGTAACCCGTTTTACTTACGATCTCATGACTCATACTCTTTCATCATGATCCCACTCACCATTGATCTTACTAAGATACAACATTTTTCTTCAGTTTTCTCTATATCATTAAATATATGAATTGAAAAAAATTCTCTTAAATGTTCATGATTTTTTATGTTTTATGTAGCTTGATCCCTGATCAAATTAATTAACTACTTTCCAAATTTTGAGTACTTCAAAATAATTTTCCAAAAAAATTCAATTCAATAAAAATGAAAAACAAAATTGCAAATCTCGTGAAACATTTGCAAACAAATAAAGTCGAGACTAAAGAATCAATCATCGTAAAAAAATTATTTTTTGGGATAGTTGAACATAATGAAAATGAAACATCAATTGGCCAGTTAGATATTAAAAGAATTATAAAATATGAATCATGTTATATGAATATATTTAGGTTTAATGAATATGCCCAATTTAAACTGACTCAACTCGATCAATAATCTCAATTTTGTAATAGTTAATGACATGTAACTCATTTTACTCACGATCCCATGACTCATACTCTTATACACTCATGACCTACTCACCATTGATCTTACTAAGGTAGAATCTTATTTCTTTAGTTTTCTCTATATTATAAATATATTAATTAAAAAATAATTTTCTTAAATATCCATTAATTTTAATAATTTATGCAGCTTAATCAAATTAATTAATGACTTGCCAAACTTGGAGTCCTTCAAATAATTTACCAACAAAGGTCATTTCAAGACAAATGAAAAATAAAATTGTAACTTTCTAGAACCATTTCAAACAAATAAACTCGAGATTAAATAAACCATCACTTTTAAAAAATTATTTTGAGGAATTGTTAAACATAATGAAAATGAAACCTCTATTATATTGGCCCGTTAAAACTTAAAAAAATTAAAATAAATATCATGTTATATGAATGTATTTAGGTTTAATACATATGCCCAATTCAAACTAACTCAACTCGATCAATACTCTTCATTTGTTAATAGTTAATGACAAATTTACTTACGGTACACTCATAAACTCTGCACCATTGATCTTACTAACATACAAACTTTATTTGTACAATTTTGTCTAGCCTAATATATATATTAATTGAAAATAATTCTCTTTAATATTCATAAATTTTTAAGATTTATGCAGCTTGATCCTTGATCAAATTAATTAATGACTTACCAAACTTGGAATTATTCAAATAATTTATCAACAAAATTTAGTTCAAGACAAATGGAAAAAAAATTGCAACTTTCTTGATCCATTTGCAAACAAATAAATTTGAGACTAAATAAACCATTACTGTAAAAAAATATTTTAAGGAATAGTTAAACGTAATAAAAATGAAACATCAATTTTCCTGTTATAACTTAAAATAATTTGAAAATAATGATAATGTTATATGAATGTATTTAAGTTTAATGAATATGCCTAATTCAAACTAAGTCAACTCAATCAATAATCCAAATTTGTTAATAGTTGATGACATGTAACCCGCTTTACTTACGATCTCATGACTCATACTCTTATACACTTATGGCCTCACTCACCATTGATCTTACTAAGGTATGACCTTATTTCTTTAGTTTTCTCTTGATCAATAAATATTTTAAATCACAAATAATTCTCTTAAATATTCATAAATTGTAAAATTTTAGTACTTTGATCCTTGATCAAATGAAATTATGACTTACCAAACTTGGAGTCCTTCAAATAATTTACCAACAAAATTCAGTTCAATACAAATGGAAGATAAAATTACAATTCTCTCAAAGCATATGCAAACAAATAAAGTGGAGACTAAAGAAACTATCACTATAAAAAACTGAGGAATAGTTAAACATAATGAAAAATGAAAGTTCAATTGACCCTTTAAAACTTAAAACAATTTGAAAATAAGGATCATATTATATGAATGCATGTATGTTTAATGAATACGCCCAATTCAAAGTGAACACAACTCGATCGATACTCTGAATTTGTTAATACTTAATGGCATGTAACCCGTTTCACTTACGATCTCATAACTCATACTCGTATACACTCATAACTGCACTCACCATTGATGTTACTGAGGTACAACTTTATTTCTTTTGTTTTTTTTAGCTCAATAGATATATTAACTGAAAAATACTTCTCTTAAATATTCATAAATTTTTAAGCTTTATGCAAATCGATCATTGACGATTAATCAATGACTTTTTTAAAGGGAATTAATCAATGGCTTAGTTATCCTGAATGTCTATTAAAAATTCATGTGAGCAAATACATTATCCAATATAATGATTTAATTATTCTACACAGAGCGTCGAGCCCGATTATTAAACAACACAGAGCCCATTTAAAAAAAGTATCATCTCAGAATAAACTATATGAATAAATTATTATCATAATTTCATTCACTCTACTATCTATTTAACTTGGTAGTGTATTCTACAATAAACTATTGGTTATGATAAAACTAATGAATGTGCTAACCATTAAGGGTGAAATGTGCTTCAATTTGTACAGGAAAATACATATGAGCAATGTGCTTTAATGTTTTGATGCAATTATAAATTAATTTGTCTAGCTTAGTTGGTAAAGCACATACTTTTATCCTTGAGGTTGTAGGTTTGAGTCTCGTAGTTAGTGAAAAATTATCACCTTTCTTAAAAAAAAAATTTTAAATAAATTTAAATCATATAAAATTTATTGATTGGCCAATTTCCTACAATTAAGGAGAGGTATGGAGAATCCTAGGTGGCAATAGGAAAAAAGGCTAAAATGCTTATATATATTTGTAGATTCATTAAAAACAAGACAAAAAAGACAAAATAGAGAAGACGTGCCCATCCAACTCATCAACTTCATCATCATCCTCATTTCATTTACAAGAAAGGAAACTAATAGAATAGTAAAACGATAGAGTTTTACTGATGCTAGGATCCACGTGGCTATATAAAGCCCGTGACCCTCTCTCTACAGAACACTTTGTAATTTCACTCTTGACTCAATACACGAATTCGTTTTCTCTCATTCTGTTATGGTATCAGAGCACTAGCTCTTTCTCTTCCTCTTTCTTCCGTTTTCTTTCTTGCTTACGCCATGGTGCGTGGAAATTCTTCTGTTCCTCTGGTACTAGATGTATCAAATCCTCTTTTCATTGGCTCGAATGATCATCCAGGAGTGATGATCGTATCTGATCGACTGCTAGGTCCCCAGAATTATCATGGCTGGGCAAGGTCCTTTACGATGGCACTTTTATCCAAGAACAAGCTGGGCTTTGTAAACGGCAGCATCGATCAACCGGAGCCTTCTGATTCTCTTTATTCTGCTTGGGAACGTGCGAACGTATTGGTTCTCGGATGGATTCATAGGGCTATTTCACCGGAGATTGCGCAGAGCGTCCTTTGGCTGGATTCTTCCCGTGAAGTATGGCTCGATTTGAAGGTGCGATTTGGTCGTGCAGATCTGGTCCGGGTTTCAGAACTTTTTGATCAGATTTCTTGTTATCGTCAAGGAGAGCTTTCTGTTACGGCATATTATACGCGGTTCAAGCTGCTTTGGGATGAGTTTGTGACCCTTTGTCCCCTGCCTTTGTGCTCCTGTGTTCCTCGATGTTCTTGTGACGTTCATTCAAAGTTGCAAGGGTCTGTCTCCTCTGAGCAAATGATACGATTCCTTCGTGGTCTGAATGGTGCGTTTGGACCGGTGCGATCGCAGATCTTGCGCACTTCGCCTTTGCCGACCATCAATCAGGCGTTTTCCATGGTCGTTCAAGAAGAACGAGAATTAGGGTTCAGCAATCTAGCAGACTTAGGTCAGGTTTCTGGAACTCAATCAGTGATTAGCATGCAATCCAATCTTGGTCATCAGTCCAATCTTGGACAGTCTTTGGCTGTGAGATCGACTCAGTCCTCCAAAACCGGATCTCATAGGCCGGTATGTTCGTTCTGTGGCCTTGCTGGTCATACCATTGATCGCTGCTACGCCAAGAATGGTTATCCTCCTGGATATAAGGCAAAGGGCAGAGGTCGAGGCCAACGATTGATGTCTTCTCCGAATGCGGTACAAGGAAGTCTTGGTGCTGATGATGGGGAGGCAGGTTATACTTTAACGTCAGCTCAGTATCAAACCATCCGTTCCCTGTTTGCTAATGATAAAACTGGTGCTGCAATCGGTGGTATAGCAAATTTCGTCGGAGCTACAGTTGGCTCGACACATGGTACCAGTATGACTGGATGGGCAAACCAGGCTTCTACTTCTGGAGGAGCTTCTTCTTCTGGTGATGTGTCTGCAGAAGTCCCTACTGACATTTCTGGTGTCACTGGTAAGCTCATTAGCGTTGTGAGTATGGTCACCCCTATTAACAATGTTTGGATCATAGATAGTGGAGCTACTCATCATTTTTGTCACAGTATGTCTGTTCTTAGTTCTGTTAAACCTGTGCGTGATTCGTTTGTTTTACTTCCGAATTCTCATAAGGCTGTGGTGACTCATGTTGGCACTGTTATAGACTTGCTGACAACCAGGCCTTACAGGGATTCCTCAAGCCTAAGTATGTGACTCTATTCAAATATAAGCCTTCCCCAGCAGTTAAACAAGCTAGTATGAGAGTCAGGGCATGTAAGGCACTTATGCTGGCTAGGGCCCCAGATCTTGGCACCGGCCCGAGGCTTGGACCGAGTCTAGCATCAAGCATAGGATTTTGCTCAATTCATATGAGCCCTAAAGATAAGGACCAGCCCAGATACCCCCTTGAGGTCTTTCTAGAGGAGCACCAGAGAAAGAGGCTGATGGTTTGGCCACAAAAGTCAGAAGACCTGAGCCAAGCCCCGACACGGGCCCCGGACTAGGCATAGTGTAACATCCATCCCGAATCGACCCGGGTAAACTCGTGTCGAACTAGTATGAGTGTCACTCGAATATACATCATTTAAAGAAGAGTAAAAACGTAGCGAAAACAGAAACAACTCTTAATAAATGTTCAAAATGAAGGAGGCCTCCAATAATTAAAATTGAGTATAATCCAAAATACCAAAATCCGAACAACCGATAAAACATAGATCCAAAATCCGATCCTCAAACGATTACAAAATCTCCCAACCAAAATGTCAACTGAAGGTGAAAGTAAAAACAAAGTCAACTCCAATGTAGATCACCAAATCTTCACCTCATAGCTCCAACCGGCAACTGCTCTTAACTTTAACATTGAAGAGCAGATTTAAGCGGAAGCCTAGAAGCACTTAAAGAAGGCTGGTGCGACTATTAACCCTCCGTCAGCCTCTGTCTATGTAGCTGACTGTGAATGGTGTGGAGCTTGTGCTCATAACGGAAGGAGTTGCCAGAATTTTGGAAAAACATATGTCTGGTCTGTTGATGAGGTTAGCTTCATTACTCAAGGCTTCCTTAACAATCAACAAGGGTACATCGGCTATCGCAACTACAGGCAGCCCCAACAATAGGTAAGTTTCCAAGAGCGACCTCCCTACAACCAATCTGGAGGAGTATATCAGCCGCCGCATAGAAACCAAGGCAACTACGGTACAACAGCTAGCAATCGCCAGAATCAGTACTTGAATAATAACTATGAAGGCCCTCCTAGATTTACCGGAGGACAACAGCCCCAAATACCTACACCTCAAGACAATAAGGAAATCGAGTTGGATAAGAAGCTCAGTCAGATCATCTCAAGGCTTGATGATCATGACAACCAGTTTAAAGCTCAAGTCATCTTGAACCAGGAGCATATTGCACAAGGTCATAGAGTCGAGAGCTAAGTGAACAATATCCTAGCATGCTCTCTAGCGGTTGCCCTTTCGGTAAACTGCCAAGCCAAACAGAATCAAACCCGAAGAATGAGCACGTTAAGACTATCTCCACTCGAAGTTGCAAGAGCTTAGTCGCTACTACATCTCTCGATCTGGTCATAACTCCTGATGCTGTAGCTATTGATATACCAGAGATGAGGAAGACGAAGACAAGGCTATCTCACCACGTCCTACACAAGCTTCGGAGCCACCTCTCGCTCCGTATCAGCCAAGAATTCCCTACCCAAGGCGTTGCTACCCAAAAGAGAAGACAAGGACAGCTCAAAGAAGAAGAAGGAAACATCTTCCACTTCCTCAAGGAAGAATGCTCGACCGCCCGGTCCCAGTCGACATCCATACCTATCCCAGCTAAGTGTTCCGATCCTAGTTCTCTTACATTGCCTTGCATCATTAATGATATTGAAGTTGAACGTAGCTTAGTTGATCTAGGCACATCCGTTAACTTCATGCCTATGTGCTTATATAAAAAACTAAACCTAGATGAATTAAAACCAATTAGCATGCAATTGGTATTTGCTGATAGATCTATGAGAGCACCTAGGGGATTAGTCAAGGACGTGGTTGTTCTTGTGGTCTGTTTACATTCCTAGCTAATTTTTTCGTCATGGATACTCGAGAGGTGGATGTTACTCTTCTCCTAGGCCGACCTTTTATGGCAACATCCGGCATGACCATTAATGTCCCGAACGGATCGTTAACATTGAGGGTTGGAAAGGATAGCGTAACATTCCATCTCAAGCACGGTATGAAATACATCCCTAAGGGAGAAGCACATTGTTTATCTATTGAAATTGTGGAGTTGGCCTCGGTCACCTTCGTTACTAATGTCATTCCAAGTGTTTCTTCAAAGATAGTTGTTACAGGTGTTGAACAGGTAAACAACCAGAAGAATAAGCCTCGGCGTGGAAACCAAGGAAGAAGGAGGAACCAAAGGCATCATCTTCTAAATTGTCACTGATGACACTCGATTTACGTGATTATCAGCCTCATTTAAGAGACATTTCCTTGCTTGAAACACGGTTTTAGAGGTAGATTAGCGTTTAATCACTCAATTGCTCTATTTCCCACCGATTTGGTTACTTTGACCCATTTTGGGTCTATTTGATAGTTTTCTAGTATTTTGTAAATAGCATAGGTTTTTTCCATCGAATATGTAGCCTCGGACGTGTTCGGGAAGCAAGGAAGCCTCAAGGAGTGAACCGGAATGGAAACCAGAAATCAAACCGAATGAAGGGCCGATTCTCAGTCTGCCTACTCAAAGTTCTCACCGAAAACTATAAAAGTTTTCAGTAAAAAGATGTTAAGGAACCTAGGCAGAATTCTCACCAAAGCAGATACAAAGGGTTTTTAACTGAAGTTTTTGGTGAAAACTATAAAAGTTTTCGCCGAAAACTATTTCCTTTTCCGCGGCAGAGAAGGCAAACCCTAATCCTATTTAAAGAAGCAGCAGCGACACAAACAGGAATCCATTATTCATTGAACGAAAGTTCCAATACAGAGGCGGCATCCTCTAGAGAGAGTTAGAGAGAGAGTTCAAAGAGCGGGGAAGAGATCGTGACGCCATTCTTCCATCTCGGAGAGCTCGGAGCTAGGAGTTGAAGATTCAGGAGATTGAAGCTTCACGGAGTTGTCAAATTAGGTTTTACAGTTCTTCTCTGTTCTTCCTACCTGAGATGTATTCTTTGTTTGTCTTCTATTATATTGTATTGAATATGAGTATCTAAACTCATAGAGCTTAGATTAGCTGAACCCTAAGTGACCCGGGGCTTTGAAGCGGTCACGGATCGGCGGTAATTAGATCTTGATTCAGACAGTTTCTCTTGCGTGGTTGTTTTGTTCTTCATTGTTTTTCTACGTTTCTTGTCTAGTTGACGCCTAGATTAGATTCGTTGATCCTGTGTTTCTTTTCTGGTTGATCGTCCCTTCTTGATGTGTTGTTAATTCCTAGTTTTTCGTTTAACTTGTTGTCTGTTAGTAAATTGTTAGAAACTAATCAGGTGCACTTGCAATTTACTGCTACTACTTGCTTGTTCCAGGATCATTTTCGATCTCAGATGATTGGTATAGCTAAGCTGGAGGGTGGATTATATAGGTTGCCTCATATTGTTGTCCCTGATGTTTCCTGTAATCTTGTTGTTTCTGCAAGTCTGTGGCATGCTCGTTTAGGGCATGCTTCTTTACCTGTTGTTAAGCGTGCTATTGGTTGTAATGTTGATTCTGTTGAAACTTGTACTGTGTGCCCTTTGGCCAAACAGAAACGGTTTCCATTCAATAATAGTATTTCTCATGCTACTGAATGTTTTGATTTGATTCATGTAGATATTTGGGGCCCCTATTCTGTGCCTACTATTGATGGTCATCAGTATTTCTTAACTTTGGTGGATGATTGTTCAAGGTTTACTTGGGTTTTCTTAATGAAACTCAAGTCTGAGGCTCGACAAATCATTCATGATTTTTGTAATCATGTTCTTACCCAGTTCAGTGTCAAGATTAAGATTTTCAGGACAGATAATGGTGTGGAGTTCATCATGCCAGAGTTTTATGCTTCTTTAGGGATTGTACACCAGACGAGTTATGTCTACTCTGCTCAACAAAATGGTCATGTGGAGCGGAAGCATCAGCATATCTTGGCAGTAACACGAGCTATTATGTTTCAGGCTGCTATCCCGACTCAGTTTTAGGGCTACTCGGTTCTTCATGCAGTTTTTCTTATCAATCGTTTGCCGACTCCTTTGCTCAACCAGCAGAGTCCTTTGGAGGTTTTTATGAAGAAACCGGTTGCTTATGATACGTTAAGGGTGTATGGTTGTCTATGTTTTGCAAGTGATGTTTATCCTGGCAAAACTAAATTGGACCGCGTGCTATGCCTTGTGTTTTCTTGGGTTTTTCCTCTCATTCAAAGGGTTTTCTGTTATTAAACCTGAATTCTAATGCGGTTTTTGTAAGTCGTGATGTAGTGTTTCATGAGAATGTGTTTCCTTTTTCAGGCACTGGTCCTCACACTTTTGATCCGAATTTTCCCTGGATGTTGGAGTTGACAGTGCTCAACCTATGGCTCAAATTCCTGTCATAGTTCCTTTGAATAATGCAGGTTGTGTTAATCCTAGTGATGCAGGATCCACTGAGGTTCATGACAACTCTGGTGGTGATGAGAATGAAGATGGTCTTGGTGTTTCATCTTCTTCCGGGAGACTTCAACGAAGGAGAAAACCTCCAGGATACTTGGCAGATTTTTTATGTAATTTGGCCAAGTCAAGTTTGCCAGTCCAGTATCCTTTAAGCAACTATTTGTCTTCTGACCATCTTTCTGCTACACATTCTGCTTATGTTATGTCTGTAAACAATATATCTGAACCTGTGTCATATAGGGCTGCAATCAAGGATCCAAGCTGGGTTGAAGCCATTAATAAGGAGTTAGATGCGTTGGATAAGACGAATACATGGGAGCTGGTTGATCTGCCCAGTGGTAAACACACGATTGGATGTAAGTGGGTGTTTAAGGTCAAGCTGAAGTCCGATGGTTCGGTGGAATGGTTCAAGGCCCGTCTAGTGGCAAAAGGTTACACACAGACAGCTGGGATAGATTACACCGACACCTTCGCTCCGGTAGCAAAGATCACCACGATTCGCACCTTACTTGCGGTTGCTTCCATTGGGAAATTGGCCCCTCTTCCAGCTGGCTGTCAACACAGCCTTCCTCCACGGCGATTTGAACGAAGAGGTTTACATGACACCTCCTCCAGGTTTGCGAGTTTCTGGTCCAAACACTGTTTGCAAATTGGTTAAGTCCCTATATGGTCTTAAGCAAGCAAGCAGGCAGTGGAACTGTAAACTTACTGAGTTCTTAATTTCCATTGGTTTTATTCAATCGAAATCAGATTATTCTCTTTTTCCTCGCATTAATTCTGCTTCAGGCTTCATTGCTTTGCTGGTTTATGTTGATGATATAGTAATGACTGGTTCTGACATTGATGGCATTAATTGTGTTAAGGCTAAGTTAGATGCTGCTTTTACTATCAAAGACCTTGGTTCTTTGAAGTTTTTCCTTGGTCTTGAAGTTGCTAGAACTCATAAGGGGATCTCTTTGTGTCAGCGAAAGTATGCATTAGAAATTATTAGTGATGCTGGTCTTTTAGCTGGGAAACCTTGTGACTGTCCTATTGATTCAGGTGCCCGTCTAAGCATCTCTTCTGGTGTTATGCTTCCTGATCCATCTGTTTATAGACGTTTAATAGGACGTTTGATTTATCTGTGTTCTACCAGACCCGACATTGCTTTCACTGTGAATTATTTGAGCCAGTTCGTTAGTAAACCAACTGATTTGCATATGAATGTTGCCTTAAGAGTTGTTCGTTTTCTCAAGTCTGCTCCTGGAAAGGGCTTGTTCTTCCCGGCTGATTCTGCTTTGAAACTTCATGTTTTCACAGATAGTGATTGGGCAGGCTGCCCGGATTCGAGACGATCAACAACTGGATATTGCGTGTTTCTAGGGTCTTCTCTCGTTTCGTGGAAGTCAAAGAAGCAAGTCACGGTGTCACGGTCTTCAGCAGAAGCGGAATACAAGGCAATGGCAGCTGCGGTGTGTGAAGTTCAATGGCTGAAGTACTTACTCCATGATCTTCAAGCTGATGTTCCAGATCCGGTCCCGGTCTATACTGACAGTGCCTCAACACTTAAAATGGCGGAGAACCCTGTTGCACGTGAGCGCACCAAACACATAGAATTGGACTGCCACATTGTCAGAGATAAGGTTACGGACGGTCTGATTCAAGTGAACAAGGTGGATTCATCCAACAATATAGCTGATTTTCTCACCAAGCCCTAGGCACTGTTGTTTTTAGTCTTTAGTATCCAAGCTCAACATGCTGGATATCCATTTTTAGCTTGCGGGGGGATAATAGAATAGTAAAATGGTAGAGTTTTACTGATGCTAGGATCCACGTGGCTATATAAAGCCCGTGACCCTCTCTCTTACAGAACACTTTGTAATTTCACTCTTGACTCAATACACGAATTCGTTTTCTCTCATTCTGTTAGAAACGTATGGATGAATATATATTTTGCTCATTTGCGAGGAGGGGGGAATGGAAGAAACATGGGGGCTTGGAACAGTACAAATAGAAGCAAATGAAAAAGTTAGATCATGTAGTAGTTATATATGGTTTGTGATATGCATGTCGTTCTGAATTAGGGTTTTGATGAGAATATCGGAGTTTCGTCAATCATAATTGGTGAGGGCATTATTAATGTTGTATCGTATTAATTATGTTTACTCTTTGGTATAAATACCCTCAGATAGCACCAACTATTGCGTAATCCCCAGAATATACACAACGTATTGAAAATACTGAAATAGCTCAACCTATCATGCACGTAGTTTTCTCCTAGCACGTCGTGAAGTTCCGTCCAAAAACTTGCCACATAGGATGACGGTGCTGATGCGGATATTGATGACGTGGATATTTGCTGACCTGGATATTGATTTAAATTTTAGATTTTTTATTTTTAATTTATATTTCATTTGAAGGTCCACTTAAATATTTTATTAAAATTAAAAATACAACAATTAAAATAAATTAATTTTCTCCTTCTCTTTATCGTCTCCTCTACTACTTTTGTCGTCCAATGGTCGGAGAGGATGTTGCCGTGGAGATCCAGCAGGAGATCGACGTCCGGGTGGAGCAAACTGGCGTCGCCATTCAGATCTTATTCGGCAATTTGAAGCCTAGGTTATTCTCGTCGTTCAGGATCGATACCCATTCTTTAGCCGGAGATCGGGAGGGTTCTTCCCTCTGTCGAAGAGGGGACCGTCAAGGCGGAGCAAATCGATGACGAGTCCAATGTTCTTCAGGCCGTCAATGGCGGCGGTGTTCTTGTCGAGCCAGCTGAGGTGTGGGGATCCGGAGGCCCTGATTTCACAAAATGGAAAAGGCGATTAGGGTTTGTCGGGAAGGAGATGAAGCCAAAATGCTAGACTTTCCCTTCCGTCGACGAACTGAACGAATAGAATCTGGGTCCGCAACCTCCTCCCGAACTTGTCAACATCGGGAATCCATCTGGGTCCCACACCTCCATCCCCAACCGTCCGATCCTCTGCCTCGCCTCTGCTTCTTCTTCCTCCGATGATGTTGAAGAACACAGAGGATGCGATGAAGAAGAAGAATAAGAAGCTTTGTCGGGGTCCTGAACCACCAAATTCTAGAACCTCCAGAACCCATTAAAATTCTCGATCTCATACTGCTATCAGTTTGGGATTTTTTCCCGAAACACCCAAAGCTTTGGAAAGAGAAATGGGGGAGATGCCTACTTCCGATAAGTCATTACTGCTGTTATAACTCGTGAAGAAGATGACCGGATTCAGCTTCGAATCTTCGATTATAACAAAGGGTTTAGTTCAGAGCAACATGAAGGTGGGTTAATCATAGATGGGTGCAGGAGAGAGAAAGGTAAGATTCACCGGAAACGTAAATGGCCGAACTTAAAATTAATTCAAATTTTGAAAATTTCATTTTCCACATAGGTAGGAAATAGCTGACGCATTAGGGGATCCGATACACATGGACAATTATTAATGCCAATCAGGCGTTTTGTAAACGTCAGCGTAACATTCCGTCAAGTTTTTGGACGGAACCTCACGGCGTGCTATTCTAAACTTATTGTCCTATAGTTTGAGCTATTCGAGTATTTTCTAATACGTTGTGTATATTCTGGGGATTACGCAATAGTTGGTGCTATCTGAGGGTATTACACCTTTGGGTAATAAAGACTTGTATCTTTATTCCAAACATCTGTCTGCCCATAATAAATATGTGTCTTTAGGAGTACGGTCTAAAATTTTGGTAACCTTAGGTGACGAAGAAAATGATGATATTTTCCCATTTATCTATGTTATTTAAAAAAAAATGCTTCACATATATAACTAGAACATGAAAAAAAACTTATCTTGCATTTTCTATTTCTAAATTCTTACTGAATCCTATTAACAACGGTCGTAGTAACTAACAAGATCAGTAATTGTTGTCAACATGTGACCTCGCCGGAGAAGAAGACTAGAGTTTCATAGACGATATTTCTAGCGAAGCTCTAGTCTTATTCTTCGGTGAGGTTAGACGTCGGCAACCACATTGCAGGAATGGCCATTAAAGAAAAAATAAACCAAGCGGACTTATCTCGATGGAAGAAGAAGTGTAAACTATAATGCAGAAATATGTGTTTGGGTCTAAAGTTTTGAATGTAAACCTCCTGTAATTCTCATATCCCACTAATCTACACTTTATTCATTGAACCCAAGTCACCCACATCTACTCAAACACAATTATTAATGAAACTTTTGAAATCAATAAGAAAAGATCATTAATCACCCCAACATTTGACCTCGTCGGAGAAGAAGATCAGGGTTTCGTCAGCGATATTTCTAGTGGAGCTCTATTCTTCTTCATCGTCAAGGTCAGACACTAACTGCCATATTAAAATGGGTATTGAAATAAAAAATAAACCAAATGAACTTACTTGGATGGGAGAAGAAGTATAAACTAGCTATGATGCAGAAATCGTATGTGTTTGGATGAAAAGTTTCTCTCTATGCGGCCAGTAAAAGGAAAATCTTCTTTTTGGTAATTTATTACGGTCGTTTGGTTTATGTTGGGATCTATATGGCTTATATTTTCCCTTATAAAGCGGAATTTCAGTCGTATAAGCCTTGGTTCTCATTTTGGTAAGTCTAATGCTAAACCTCGACTGTCGTGCCCCTCTACCAGCTTATATTTTCACCATATGCGTCCTCTGAGCTTTCGTTTTGCAATTGTACAGCCATAAATGTGTTGGGTTCTATTGAGCCTTCTCACCCTAAAATCTCGCTCATGGGGATGAGGTTTTCTCTCACACTGATAAATTGTATAATGCCCCTTCCATTTTAAGTTGTGGGATAACTCAACAACCTCTCATTCACACATCGGTTAGACGCCAACAACCATATTGCAGGAATGGGCATTAAAAACAAAAAAAATAAACCAAGCGAACTTATCTTGATGAGAGAATAAGTATAAATTATGATGCATAAACATGTGTTTGGATCTAAAGTTTTGAATGTAAACCTCTCATATATATCTCTCATATCCCACTAATCTACATGATATTCATAGAACCCAAATCACTCACATCTTCTCAAACACAATTATTAAAGAAACTTTTGAAATCACTAAGACAAGATCATTAATCACCGCCATCATTTGACCTTGTCGGAGAAGAAAATCAGGATTTCGTAAGCGATATTTCTAGCGGAGCTCCAATCTTCTTCTCTATCAAGGTCAGACACTAACTGCCATATTGCAAAAAAGGGCACTGAAATAAAAACTATACCGAACAAACTTACTTGGATGGGAGAAGAAGTATGAATTATGATGCAGAAATCATATGTGTTTGGATGAAAAAGTTTCTCTCTATGCGGCCAATAAAAGGGAAAGCTTCTTTTTGGTAATTTATTACAGTCATTTAGTTTATCATGGATTTATATGGCTTATATTTTTCCTTATATGACAGAATTTCAGCTGTATAAGTCTTGTTTCTCATTTTGACAAGACTAATGCTAAATCTCGATTGGTGTGCCCTTCTACCAACTTATATATATTCTCACCATATGCGTCATTTGAGCTATTGTTTTGCAACTGTACTACCATAGACGTGTTGGGTTCTATTGAGCCTTCTCACCCCAAAATCCTCACTCGTGTGAGGTTTTCTCTGACACTAATAAAGTGTATAATGCCTTTTCATTTTAAGCTGTGGGATAACTCAACAATCTCTCATTCACACATTGGTTAGACGCCATCAACCATGTTGCAGGAATGGGCAATAAAACAAAAAATAAACCAAGCGAACTTATCTCGATGGGAGAAGAAGTATAAATTTAAATTATGATGCATAAACTGTGTATGTTTGGATCTAAAGTTTTGAATGTAAACCTCTCATATCCCACTAATCTACACTCTATTCTTAGAACTCAAATCATGTACATTTACTCGAACATAGTTATTAATGAAACTTTTGAAATCAATAAGACAATATCATTAATCGTCGCCAACATTTGACCTAGTCGGAGAAGAAGACTAGGGTTTTGTCGACAATATTTTACCGGAGCTCCAGTCTTCTTCTCCGGCAAGGCAGATAGTGACAGACAGCCATATTGCAGTAATCTCTATTGAAATAAAAAAAACTAAACCAAATGAACTTACTTGGATGGGAGAAGAAGTATAAAGTATAAACTATGATGCAGAAATCGTATGTGTTTGGATGGATGTAAAGTTTCTTCTTATGCAGCCAATAAAAGCGAAAGCTTCTTTTCAGTATTTATTACAATAATTTGGTTTATGTTGGGCTTTATATGGCTTATAAGGTGAAATTTTAGCCGTATGAGTCTTAGTTCTCATTTTGACAAGACTAATGCTAAATCTCGATTGGCATGCCCCTCTACCAGCTTATTTTTTCACATATGCGTCCTCTGAGCTTCCGCTTTGCATTTGTACTACCATAAATGCGTTTGGTGCTACTGAGCCTTCTCACACCAAAATCTCGCTCATAGGGCGAGGTTTTCTCTCGCTTGTATAAAGTGCATAATGCCTTTTCCATTTTACGTTATTGGATAACCCAACAACCTCTTATTCACACATCGCCAGACGCCGACAACCATATTGCAGGAATGGGCATTAAAAACAAAAATAAACTAAGCGAACTTATCTCGATGGGAGAAGAAGTACAAATTATGATGCAAAAATATGTGTTTGAATCTAAAGTTTTGAATGTAAACCTCTTATAACTCTCATATCCCACTAATCTACACTTTATTCATAGAACCCAAGTAACCCACATCTACTCAAACACAATTATTAATGAGACTTTTGAAATCAATAAGACAAGATCATTAATCACTGCCAACATTTGATCTCGTCGGAGAAGAAGATTAGGGTTTCACCAGAGATACTTCTAGCGGAGCTCTAGTCTTCTTCTCCGTCAAAGTCAGACACTGATTTCCATATTGCAAAAATGGGCATTGAAATAAAAAATAAACCAAACGAACTTACTTGGATGGGAGAAGAAGTATAAACTATGATGGAGAAATCGTATGTGTTTGGATGAAAAGTTTTTCTCTATGCGGCTAGTAAAAGGGAAAGCTTCTTTTTGGTAATTTATTATGGTCGTTTAGTTTATCTTGGGATTTATATGGCTTATATTTTTCCTTATACAACGGAATTTCAGCCGTATAAATCTTGGTTCTCATTTTGGCAAGACTAATGCTAAATCTCGACTGTCGTGCCCCTCTACCAGCTTATATTTTCACCATATGCGTCCTCTGAGATTCGTTTTGCAACTGTACGTACTGCCATAAATGTGTTGGGTTCTATTGAGCATTTTCACCCCAAAATCTCGCTCATGGGATGAGGTTTTCTCTCACACTGATAAAGTGTATAATGCCCCTTCAATTTTAAGTTATGGGATAACTCAACAACCTTTCAGTCACACATCGGTTAGACGCCAACAAGCATATTACAGGAATGGGCTTTAAAAACAAAAAAAATAAACCAAGAGAACTTGTCTGGATGAGAGGAAGAAGTATAAATTATGATGCACAAACTGTATATGTTTGGATCTAAAGTTTTGAATGTAAACCTCTCATATCCCACTATTCTACACTCTATTATTAGAACTCAAATCACCTTCATTTACTCAAACACGGTTATTAATAAAACTTTGAAATCAATAAGACAATATCATTAATCACCGCCCACATCTTACCTAGTCGGAGAAAAAGACCAAGGTTTTGTCGGCAATATTTCTAACGGAGCTCCAGTCTTCTTCTCCGGCAAGGCAGATAGTGACGACCATATTGCAAAAATAGGCAATGAAATAAAAACTAAACCAAGAAAACTTACTTGGATGGGAGAAGAAGTATAAACTGTGATGTAGAAATCGTATGCGTTTGGATGTAAAGTTTCTCCGCATGCGGCCAATAAAGGGGAAAGCTCTTTTGGTTTTTTATTAGGTGTAATACCCTCAGATAGCACCAACTATTGCGTAATCCCCAGAATATACACAACGTATTAGAAAATACTCGAATAGCTCAAACTATAGGACAATAAGTTTAGAATAGCACGCTGTGAGGTTCCGTCCAAAAACTTGACGGAATGTTACGCTGACGTGTACAAAACGCCTGATTGGCATTAATAATTGTCCATGTGTATCGGATCCCTAATGCGTCAGCTATTTCCTAGCCTATGTGGAAAATGAAATTTTCAAAATTTGAATTAATTTTAAGTTCGGCCATTTACGTTTCCGGTGAATCTTACCTTTCTCTCTCCTGCACCCATCTATGATCTAACCCACCTTCATGTTGCTCTGAACTAACCCTTTGTTATAATCGAAGATTCGAAGCTGAATCCGGTCATCTTCTTCACGAGTTATAACAGCAGTAATGACTTATCGGAAGTAGGCATCTCCCCCATTTCTCTTTCCAAAGCTTTGGGTGTTTCGGGAAAAAATCCCCAAACTGATAGCAGTATGAGATCGAGAATTTTAATGGGTTCTGGAGGTTCTAGAATTTGGTGGTTCAGGACCCCGACGAAGCTTCTTATTCTTCTTCTTCATCGCATCCTCTGTGTTCTTCAACATCATCGGAGGAAGAAGAAGCAGAGGCGAGGCAGAGGATCGGACGGTTGGGGATGGAGGTGTGGGACCCAGATGGATTCCCGATGTTGACAAGTTCAGGAGGAGGTTGCGGACCCAGATTCTATTCGTTCAGTTCTCGACGGAAGGGAAAGTCTAGCATTTTGGCTTCATCTCCTTCCCGACAAACCCTAATCGCCTTTTCCATTTTGTGAAATCAGGGCCTCCGGATCCCCACACCTCAGCTGGCTCGACAAGAACACCGCCGCCATTGACGGCCTGAAGAACATTGGACTCGTCATCGATTTGCTCCGCCTTGACGGTCCCCTCTTCGACAGAGGGAAGAACCCTCCCGATCTCCGGCTAAAGAATGGGTATCGATCCTGAACAACGAGAATAACCTAGGCTTCAAATTCGCCGAATAAGATCTGAATGGCGACGCCAGTTTGCTCCACCCGGACGTCGATCTCCTGCTGGATCTCCACGGCAACATCCTCTCCGACCATTGGACGACAAAAGTAGTAGAGGAGATGATAAAGAGAAGGAGAAAATTAATTTATTTTAATTGTTGTATTTTTAATTTTAATAAAATATTTAAGTGGACCTTCAAATGAAATATAAATTAAAAATAAAAAATCTAAAATTTAAATCAATATCCAGGTCAGCAAATATCCACGTCATCAATATCCGCATCAGCACCGTCATCCTATGTGGCAAGTTTTTGGACGGAACTTCACGGCGTGCTAGGAGAAAACTACGTGCATGATAGGTTGAGCTATTTCAGTATTTTCCAATACGTTGTGTATATTCTGGGGATTACGCAATAGTTGGTGCTATCTGAGGGTATTACACCTTTTTATTACAATCATTTGGTTTATGTTGGGCTTTATATGGCTTATATGTTGCCTTATAAGGCGGAATTTCAGTCGCATGAGTCTTGGTTCTCATTTTGACAAGACTAATGCTAAATCTCTATTGTCAGGCCCCTCTATCAGCTTATAATTTCACCATCTGAGTTTCCACTTTGCAATTGTACTCCGTAAATGTTTTGGGTGTTTTTTAGCCTTCTCACACCAAAATCTCGCTTATAGGTTAGGTTTTCTCTCGCTCGTATAAAGTGCATAATGCCCCTTCCATTTTACGTTGTAAGATAACTCAACAACCTCTCATTCACACACCGGTCAGACACCAACAACCATACTGCAGGAATTGGCATTAAAAACAAAAATAAAACAAGCTAACTTATTTGGATGGGAGAAGAAGTATAAATTACGATGCAGGAATTCCATGTGTTTAGAGCTAAAGTTTTGAATGTAAACCTCTCACATCTCTCATATCCCACTAATCTCTATTCATAAAACCCAAACCACCCACATCAACTCGAACACACACAGTTATTAATCAAACTTTTGAATCACTAAGACAAGATCATCAACCGCCGCCAGCGTCTCACCTCGTCGGAGAAGAAGACCAAAGTTTCGTCGGTGATATTTCTAGCAAAGCTCAAGTCTTCATCTTCTCTAACAAATCAGACACTAACGGAAGTATTGTAAAAAGTAAACCAAGCGAACTTACTTGGATGGGAGAAGAAGTATAAGCTATGATGCAGAAATCATATCTGTTTGGATGTAAAGTTTCTCCATATACGACCCACTCGTTAAAGGAAAAACTTATTTTAGGTAATTTATTACGTCGTTTGATTTTTGTTGAGCTCTATATGACTTATATGTTACCTTATACCGTCGTAAAAAAACTCAATAACACCGAACAAAATACGTAATATATTTTGGGATGTGATTATAATTCATATTCATAACAATATTAAAGTTACACAAACACAAATCATCGTTCCGAATAAGTCAGTCGAAAACTTTCATGAAATCTGTGAATTACTAACAAAATGTCGTGATCCTCGTGAAGCTCTCATTTATATGGCAACACACTAACACTCCATTGTTGAATTCCAAATCCTCCACCAAAATTAAAGTCAAACCAATCTCATCCCACGGATACCACTTCCCCACTTCCAAAATTAATTTAATAAATAAAATAAATTAAATAACATTCCTTATAAGTTTTCAGCTCTCTGTTTTTCAGTTCAATCTTCAGCCATATTTATATCTCCCCAATGGCGCATCCGTAGAGATACATCCATCACACAGCAAAAGATGGGGGATGACCGGAGCTTAAGAATCACCGTCGAGAGGAACCCTTCAGAAGCGAAGCTGAATCAATTGAACATCAAGTGTTGGCCTAAGTAGGTTTTAATTTCTTTCTTCATCTAATTGAAATCAATTCGCCTCCTCTGTTCTTCCGATTTGTTACTAATTTGATCGGCGGTATAGGTGGGATGCTCGCCGGGAAAGTACCAGCTGAAATTTGACGCGGAGGAGACTTGCTATTTGGTGAAAGGGAAGGTCAAAGTCTACCCCAAAGGAGGAGAGCAGTCGTCGGCAGAGCATGTGGAGTTCGGCGCCGGAGATCTGGTGGTGATTCCGAAGGGAATGAGCTGCACTTGGGATGTATCCGTCGCCGTTGATAAATACTACAAGTTTGAGTCGGAGTCGTCTTCTTCTTCGCCTAGCTAAGCTCTGGATGTGAAATTTTACTTTTTTTTTTTTCTGATTTTATTTTTTTTACCAGTGTTCTGGATCTCATCCTTGTCGATTTGTATGTAGTAATGGTTTGCTTTAATTAATTTGTTAGGTTAATTTTGATTAGGGGTAAATAGCATTTTGTCCCTTTTACTTTGTCAACTTAACAAATAGCTCCTTATACTATAAATTGCTTATTTTACCTCCTTTTACTTGATCATTTTTTCGTTTGGGTCATTCTGATCCAATTTTCATCTTCGTGATGTTAATTAATCGTTTTCAGTACACCATGTTACCTCTAGTAGTCATTTGTTAGCTAACTAAGCGTTTCTTTAATTGATAATTTAAATATATGAAATTAGATAGGATGAAATCGACGAATAAAAAAATTTGGTTTAAAAACCCTTTGTATTTTTCCATACTCTTCGCGATATCTTTCCAATTTACCTCCTTGACCAACAGTTGTGAATTTGGGGGTGAGATTCCTAAGACCGCGACCCACTCCACTCCCGAGTCTAGAGTTACTAAATTATATATATTTTCATATACATAAATTAATTGGCCTCGTGATTTTTCAGATTTATCACAATATATATTATAATTTGACAAAATGGCCCAGTCTCATGAGCCATCATGGATCTGCCATTATTGACCAATCATTCATCCCCTACCTCTGATATCTCTCTTTGTTGGTGTGCGGATGTGGATAGATTTAATGTTAAGAAGCTGATAGTCAGAACGGAAGGACCCAAGAGGTAAAGTGGCAGAAGTAGGAGGGTTAAAATGAGTGATTTATAGTATAGGGAGCAATCTGTTAAGTTGGAAAAGTAGAGGGGCCAAAATGTTATTTTCCCTCGTGATTATTGTTACTGTTTGATTAAAATAAATATGATGAGGCCGTCAAAAAAAAAATGAGGAGGCGGTCAAAAGAAGGAAAAGATGGTGAGTCAAAGCATATGTCCCCTTCCAAAAAGTAAAAAGTTTGACTGGTCAACTTCTGATTCCTTTTCGCTTTCTGGGGCATGGATAATAATAAATTAATAATAATATAAAAAAAGTGAATTTGTTTGATACTGGTAAAATATGGACAAGAGAGAAAATATCCTCTGTGGTTTATTTGTTGTTTTGTTGCAGAGTTGCATGGGGGAAGAAGGAAATGCTCTCTTCTTTCTTCTTCTTCTTATTGTACTTTTTCGAAAATCAGTAATATAAATCTGTTGGAATAAGAATATCTACCGTTGATTTGGTCGATAGATTGGGGACGCGATCTGCGTCCAACACCTTAGGGTTGGACGGTCCAATCAGTTTACTGTACCCAATTATCCTCTGCAACTCGGATCAGCCCAAGCCTCTCTTCTCCCTTCCCCTTTCCTTTCTATACACCCAATTACAATTTAGTCACTCTATTTTTATTTATAGATAATTTGATTGTTTAGTATTAAAATTTACAATTTTAGTCACTATTTTTTTTATGTTGACATTGATAACTAGTTAACTCGATTTGTTAACTAACTAGTTAAATTTAGTTAACGAGTTAACTAGTTATCACGTTGTTAACTAGTTATCTAATCGAGTTAACTACTTAAATATAACAAGTTAACTAGTTAACCAATTAACTAGTTAAATTTAGTTAACGAGTTAACTACTTGACAAATCGAGTTAACTAGTTATCACGTTGTTAACTAGTTATCTAATCGAGTTAATTAGTTAAATATATTGTTAACTAGTTAAATATCTTGTGAACTAGTGCAGATAACTAGTTATCAGCAAAAGAATCTGTTAACTAGGTAACAGTTAGAACAAGTTTAAAAAATTAGAAAATTTTAAAAAAGTGTTAACTAGTTAACATGTACTTAGTCGGAAAAGTCACCGGAGTTTGGTCGGCCGCCGGAGACCAGTGACCGGTCGTCGGAAAAGTCGCCGGAGCATGATGGTCGGGCCCCTGAGAGTGGTCGGCCAGTCACTGAGATATATTAAATATTTAAAATAAAATAAAAATTAAATTAAGTGTGAAATGTCCTAAATAACCCTATCAAATTTAGACCATTAGATTGGTGAAAGAATGATCCAATGGCTAGGAAAGGGTTGGAATAAAATCCAACTCTTGGAAAAGGTTGGCTGCCGATCAGCTGCCATAGAATTGGGTTTGGAAATTAAATTTTAATTCCCGGTCCACTTAGAATTATAATGTAATTATTTAGGTCAATTCCCAGCTAGAATTGGAACCCAATTCGATCAACAAAACCATGTAGTTTGTAGATATCGGAGAAAATATCAACGAACAGAATCCAAGTCGTCGTTGAGATACGGAGATAGTTGATGTCCTCTTGTAGGGTTAGCAATTGTTATCCGGAAATTGGGTACCCATCCGAAATCCGATCAATTTGGATGGGGATTACTCGTTGACCGGGTAAAGTTAACGGGTATGGAAAAACCCAGTACCTAGTTATAGTGGGTAACGGGTGGGGACGGGTTTCAAGGTATCCGCCACATACCCAACCTGATGGGTACTCAATATGAAACAACATTGTATTAGCCAAATATATTATCTATGTTTAACTGGCGAAACTCAATTTCTCCTTCAGTCATTCAGTTTTTCACTTAAACTCATTGATTGAGAAGTCTGTCGTTCTCTCTCGAAACCATAATGCTCTAAAAATCGTAGCTCCATCTCGAAATCTTTTTGCAATCTAGATGCAGAGATATTTGGAGTTCACCCAATGGGTAGCGGGTTTACTCGATACCCATGTCGGGGCGGGAATGGTTTAGATTTTGTACCCGTTTAGTCTCGACGGGAGAGTATGTATAGGTAATACCTGTTTAATAACAAGTAGGTAGTAGATACGTGATATTCGAATCTGTAGGTACCCATTACCAAGCCTACTCCTTAAGTTGTTGGATCAGTCTCGTTTTTGGTCTGGACGACAAAGGAAATTTTAGTTGGGCCCACAAAACAAAGGTATGTGATATGGTTCGGTCGGGCTCTCTTGTGTAATTAGTTGGGATTGATTCACGTGGAACGGAACGCAGCCCTGTATGGAGCCGAATGGCCAGTCACGAGATGGGCTAATCCAATAAGAGACACCTTTTATTTATCTATAGAAAGAAATAGAACAACAAGCATCTTTCCTGGCTAATAAACCCATTTAGTACCTTATGTTTGGGTATTAACAAATCAGTATCTATTGTTTAAATAATAACTTATGAGTGTCGTTCGTATGAAAATTTAACACATACATCTGAAATAACAATTTCATCCAATTTTGCCGTTAAATTGCCACATCACGCATTCTATTTGGAATAAAACGTTGACGTGTATATCCATGTTAGTTGGCCTGGTCCATCAATTGAAATTAAAACCCCTCCCCCTTTGTTTTCCTTCTCTTAGTTAGTTATTAGTTAGGTTCGATCAATTCTTCGGCTTGCTCAATCGACCAAGTGAGTCAGGAATCAAACCTTCGAGGTTACAATTTTCCATCCAGAAGTAAGGCAAGGAGCTGCTTAAACGATGTGATGTTCCACTACCTCAGCCGTGTCTTCGTCATTGTCTGAGGATTCTCACCTACAACCAAACACAATTTCGGATGATATGACAATTGAACGGCAAAATTTGATGGAATCGCCATTTCGGATGGACGTATTAGATTTTCATACGAAAGACACTCACAAGTTATTTTTTAAACGATGTGTACTAATTTGTTAATATCCTAAATGTAAGGTAGTGAATGGGCTTATTAGCCCATCTTTCCTAGAAGATTATTTTTTCCATATTTTTGGTACAACCAGAGTACGGATTTACATTTCCGTACAGGTTTAGGGTTTGGAATTGGTTGAAATTCGTTTTCTCTCAAATTTCATGTTTTCTGGTATATTTAGGCAACCTTAGGGGTCGTTTGGTATAGGGGATTGAGAATCTATTATAATATATATAGGAATATAAAAGACCCCCTCTTTTATTCCTTCTCTCCTTAAATGTAGCTTTCTAACCAATCAAACAATTTCATTATATTTATTTTTCCACATTTTATTTTTACAAAAATTCATTAACTACCTAAAATTACCCACGTCTAAGAATCATATTAATGATTCCCTTCTATAATTAAACATAGGTCACCCACGTTTGTGGGGTTTAAGTTATATATTTTTTCATTTAAACATTTTATTAAATAATAAGCCTATTGTAATTATATATTGGATTAATTACTATTATTTCATTAAAATTGGTAAACGGATAATAAGTAATAACTTTCTATCATAGTTTATTAAAATTTTAATAACTATATAACAAATACCTATTGAGTTTCATGATTCTTTATTATACCATATTGTTTCTAATATTTTTATTTACAAAAATTGTATTAATTTCATCAACTCAAATTGATTATATAACAAACATTTTAACGAGCTTATATAAAAATTACTCCATCAATTAAATAGAAAACAAAAATAAGAGGATTAAATTTCAAAGTTATCTTCATCAATCATCATGGTTTAAACTCGATTATTTTCTTACCAAATAAAGACAATATTTAGTTAGTTTGGTTACACTGATTCTATAATTTTTTTAATTACTATTCAACCAACTAAATCTTAAATTTTAATTTCCAGCTGAATGAGAGTCCAAAACAAGGTGTATTAGGACTTAGGACAAGCAGAACAATAAAGATCATTACTCACTTATTGCAAGTTAGACATATGCACCTAAGAATAATCAGGCTAAATTGATTCAAGAAAGTCAGGGGTAATTATCATAATTAATTCATTATTCTCTATCTCAAAAAAATCTCCAATTTTCACTCTACGTACATAAAAACAACTTATAATATCTCATTTATACTTCAACCATCATAAATTTTAAAACCAGTAAACCGATAATAAGTAATAACTATCTACCATATTTTGTTAAATTTAAATAATCCTATAACAAATATCTATTGTGTTTCATAATTTTTTCTTTTACCATATTGTTTCTTATAATTTTTATCAACCCAAATTGAGTTTATTTAACGAACTTTCTAACAATTTTAGATATAAATTATTCAATCAACAAAATAAAAATACGAGGATTAATTTTTATAGTTATCTTCATCACTCATCATGGTTTAAAGCCGATTGTTTACTAATCAAATAATGACCAACTTTAGTTAGTTTGATTAGAATGATCCTGTAACTTTTAATTATTATTCAACCAACTGAATCTTATATTTTAATTTTTACTTGAATAAGAGCCCAAAACAAGGTGTGTTTGGACATTCAAAACAACAAAGATGATTACCCACTCCATTTAGGCATAAGAACCTAAAACAATGGGCAAAATTGATTCAAGAAAACCAGGAGGAAATTATCGTAATTAATTCATTATTCTCTATCTCAATAATTTTTTCTCCAATTTTCACTCTATGTACATAGAAACAACTTGCAATTTCTCATTTATACGTCACCCATCATAAATTTTGGGCTAAACATTACTAAATTTTTTAATCATGTTCAGTTTAAACTTTAATTTTGTATTTTTATAATATATTTTATTATGAACTTTGTTAGACCTATTAAAAATAAAATTTTATTTATTGAAAGTTATTATTTAAGGTTATGCATACTGTATAGAAGTAAACAAGGTAAAATTTTACAATCTTTAAGTCAAATTACATGTACGTTTTGTCTACAAACATTAGTAGATTAGTGTTCTATTTATTATCATTGACCTTTTTATTGAAATTATCCCAAAAATGTAGTTTATTTTTTTGTTTACGACTCTCTTTTATACAATTTTAATAATTATATTATCACAACGTAATGCTTATTTGATTAATATTATGTTATCTTAAGGATAAAATAAAATGAATAATATAAATTAAATATATGAAAAATGCCATTCCTCTAATATGAATATGAATTATTATTTTAGAAGTATAAACATATCAATTAAGTATTATTAATAAATAAATTGACGTACACATATGTATTCTTATTATTATGTACACATATGTGTAAAAGATCATAAAATAGTTTGACGTCTCACCAAATTGAGATTAATGAACGTTCACAAACTACATGTGAACCTATTTTCAACAAAGGCATACCACATGTGAACCTCCATGTATGATAGTTATATTGTGTTTCAATGTCACCATCTTTCTTACATAATTAGGCTTTCATATTCACTTATGCTATGACATATACTTTTATTATAATTTTCATTACATATAGAACATGATTGGGGATAACTATACCACATGACACAATTGCAGATCATGTCAAAATAGTGAAAGTATTATCTCATATCCGCAAGACATATTTCTTTATCATAAATAGTTTTTCCTTAATTTTAATCATATTCTATTGATTCTAATAATTATGTACACATATGTGTAGGAAATGCAAAAATATTTTGATGTCTATCAAATTGAGATTAAAGAACATTTACAAATTGCACATGCATGAATCTATTCTCAATATACATTAATAGAGACAATGCGTACCATGCATGAATCCCATGTATGATATTTATATTATGTATCAACGACGTCATCTTTGTTACATAATTATGATTCCAAATTCATTAATGTAATGACATAAAATTTTATTATAATGTTACATTATATTATAGAATATGATCGGTGTGATGTGACATTACTTTATAAAACATGATTGGGATAACCATCTCGCATAAAACACTTGCAGATAATGTTAAAATAGTGAAGGTATTATCCCATATTTTGCAATATATATTTCTTAGTATACATTATTTTATTAAAATTTATTTTTTATTTAAATTCTATTCTACTGATTTTTTAAGAAAACTTTCTATCTAGAACTAATCACATAACAAACAATTTCATGAATGATTGGTGACTTACGCAATAGGTTTAATTTGAATGGTTAGATATATTGATTTAATGAAGTAAAGAACATTTAGATCAAGTGGTATAAATTATGAATAGGGAGAAAATGAAAATGTTGTTTTGCTCAAGCCCGCCAACGGCGGGCAAAAAGCTAGTTAGAGAAAATATGAAAATAGGAGAATGGTGGAAAAGTTTTATTAAAAGTTGATTGTGCTTCGAATAGTGATCTTCACCACAGGAGGAGAAAGAGGGACGACTAGAAGCTTCTGTTACTCTCCGACCACCGTCGAAACCTAGAAAGATGGCGCTGTTGATGGAAAAAGGATCCGAACCCACCACCGAGTCGGAGATTATTGACCTTGACGCAATAGCCGCTCTCAAACAGTCTTCTGCTATCGAGCTCAAGGTCTCACCTTCCTCTTCCTCTCTCCCTGCTTTTGCTTTTGCAGTTTCTGTGCTACTTTCTTCAGTTTTTCCACTGTGCTAAGCTAGAACCTTAATCTCGCCAAATTGATTGTGTCCAGTAATTAACTTTATTTCCCTTAGATAATCTTCCAACAAGCATATAATTTTTCGTTTTTGTAAGAAGCCGGATGCTTGTCATAGTCCACAGAGCGGAAAGATGGAACACTGTGTAAACTAGTTAGTTCATCATTTGGCGAATGTAATTAATTGAAAGCTTAATCTTTTTGCGAACCCTTTTAGCCGATTGGTAATTCATGTACTGTTACTGCGATTTCCAGGAGCAAGGGAACCAGTATGTGAAGATGGGAAAGAAGCATTACTCTGATGCAATTGACTGCTACACTAGAGCAATCAACCAGAAAGCCCTAAGTGATCTTGAGACCTCTCTTCTTTATTCCAATAGGGCACATGTTAATCTGCTTCTGGGAAACTATAGACGTGCGTTGACAGATGCTGAAGAAGCAATTAAGCTTTCCCCCAGTAATGTGAAGGTGGGCAGTTCGTTCAAGTGGTTTTTTCTTTCTTTTCAGTGCTTTTTAATTATGTTCCCACCTTAATCTTGTTTCCTGTTTCTATTGTTTCTTTAGGCATTTTATCGAGCTGCCAAAGCATCTTTGTCTTTGAATCTGTTGAGTGAAGCAAAATCCTTCAGTGAGAAAGGGCTAGAGCTAGATTCGAGTAATGTGGAGCTGGATAAACTAGTTAGGCAGATAAGTGATCTGAAGGTGCAACAGGATAAGAGGGAAGCTGAAGCCAACAATGCTGTTGCAGAAGCTAAGGTTTGATGATTGCTGGAATTCATGGAAAAAACGTTTTGTTTGAGGTGGCTAATGATGTTGAAACTTTCCAGGAACTTCTTGCTGCTTTTGATAACAGAGGATTAAAGATGGGCATTGCTATGTATCGAGAACTTGTTGGGTTGAGGAAACCTCTGTTAGATAAGAATAAACTTCTGCATTGGCCGGTTCTTCTTCTCTATGCCGAGGTTATGTCCAGTGACTTCATCGAGGACTTCTGTGAGATAGACATGTTCTCCACCCATCTTGATATGATATCCTTTCCTGAAATTCCTTTTGCACGGTTCTGCATTTTTTTATGGTCATGAACTATATTGCATAAACATGATCTTTATTCATGAGTCATCTGATATCCTTAGCTTTCAAACATGTATTCAGAAAGTGTCCCGCCCTTGCCTTGGGATACAGAAAATAACTACACTCGCGAAGCTATTGAACTATATTACGAGGTAAGCTATTTCATTCAGTACTACTGGGGACTACAGATTATAATGACAGCATAGTATCTTCATCTCTATCACTTCAAATTTCCTCGAAACATGCAACAGAAAACAATTGCATTAGTTAAGAAATTGAAGTACAGCTTGTGGTATACTATCTAGTCTAGTCCCCTTTCGTACACGCACTTTCAGACATTGTCTTACATCTGCTGATTTCTTGCTTTCATGGTACTGATTCATCAGGCTGGTTCTGGGGTTTGTCTTCCGAAGACTAAAGTGCTTAAATACCTGCTAGAAGGGACTGCAGGTGCTAATCTAGAGAGTGAAAAAGATGAGAAGGATACAACTGAGAATATCTCCCGAGGTTGTCTTTCTATATATCACTTTTTTCTACCATTTGTCCTGATTTTACGTTTGCGAACCAGTACAACCTGCTGTACTAGACAATATGACATCTTATCCAATCTTTTATAACACTCGATGGATTTATTCTCTTCATTCCTGAATGTTTAGTCATGTTTGTTATTTATTTCAAATCCATTTTGACATTCATTTTTCCTGGCTTGCGAAAACTAGGTGTAGATCATAGTTGTTCTTGTACTGATCAAGCATAAATCTTTTCTTGCTTTAAATGTTCTCAGGAAAAGCCATTAGCAAGTGGGTGAAAGTGAATGAAAAGAGAAAGCTTATTGATGTAATGAAAGAACCTGACTTCATCATCCCAGGGATCCCAGGTCTGCTTCAGCTTCTACATCAGAAAATGTTAAATGTTTTCATCATAGTATTTTGTTAGAAAATCTAAAGTCTTTTTTCATCATAGTACTTGTTAGCTTCCCAACCACCTAATCTGAAAATGCACTGTGTGCAGTCTTCTATGTTGTTTCAAAGCGATCCAGCTTTTACGAGAAGTTCAGATCTGGGAAATGGAAACTTCCCTGATAAGGAGATCAATTTGGCAAAAGGTCGCGACATATATGTGGCTGACGGCTGTACCGAATCAAAACATAGTGAAGAGAGCTACAAGCGGCTCCGATGATGAATCTTGCTGTTACCATGGTATGAAACTGGAGTTTCTCAAATAGAATGAGCAACTTCCTTCGCTAGGGTGGGAAGCTCCTCAAGTAGGCAGGAGCCTCAGCCCAAACTCAGAATTTCAGAGAGACAATATTACGGTTAAGATGGAAAGAGCTTTTTGTATGCATGGAATTGCCATGTCGACCACCATTAATGTTAAGCTTTCCATCTTCTATGTTCAAATTTTTGGTTGAGATGATATTTCTTGAGTCTTCTAATTTGTTATTCTCTACATGCTATCATATAAATGATGTGTTGTTTGTTATCTTATTACTAGCATATAACCGAAGTCTAGATGCACATTCATATGCCCAACTATGAGTAACAGCTAACAACTAAATAGACTGCATATATTATATACTACATATCAGTATCTAATAAAAAAGTGATGAATAAAAAACAATAAATCGTCAACAGCAGGGTTCGAACCTGCGCGGGCGTAGCCCAACAGATTTCAAGTCTGTCTCCTTAACCACTCGGACATATTGACTTTGTTGTTAACCATCTAAATGAAATTTACAAGGCTATTTTACGTTTCCATCTAGGTGCTTCAACATTTCTTCTTACTCCAGAATTTGATTTACACAGCATGCAATGCAAGAACGGTCATATCTCTCAGCTTGCTTTCAACAGTCATTTCTTTCTCTTCTATCTAAGCAGTTCTACTCAAGTGTTAAGGACTTTTTTTGTGTATTACCAGTGTTATTTTTAGTAGTAATTATTCATGTATTATTTGAGTGTTATTGAGTAATGACTACTTCGAGTAACATTCGTAATAGCTAAGTGAAAACTAAAAAGGAGTTCATACCGGAAAAAAATTGCTATCGAATTGCAAGATTTTGGTAGTTAATTAACTTTTCTAGGGTTGTGACCATCACAGCTCAATGCATATTTAAGTTCCAAGCAATGAAAACCAGTGCAAATGATAACCAAGCATTCAGCAAGTGTGCTATGCCCTTGAAATTAATTCCCTGTGCTTGTTTGAATAACTTCTTCAAGCATCATTCATACATAGAATGGTATAACAGTAACAACACACCAGTTCCCAAACTCAATAGCCTGCATTTCACAATGACATCTCTACAAACAAATACTTGACACTTCTGGCCCTTTGCACTACCAACCTCTTATGTACATTTCTAGAGTTAAATAGTAATTATAGAATCAAACTGCACTGCCTTGTTTATTCAACCAGACTGCAGTGTTCCAAGACTCAAACCTTGCTCTCTCCTAATTGTGTGTCGAGCCACTCCATGATGTTTCGAAGTAGTTGCCCAATACGTCTGCATCTAACCCAGCAGATTCAGGAGAATATTTATTCATATCTGAGGCTACACGTTCCGCTGGAGCCACAGGAGCAACAGATTGCCCTATACTCCAGCTACCATAGTTATCATCCTGGTAATGAAGTGGGAAATTACCAGGAAACTGAGAACCACACTGATTGACCCTTGCCTGATCCTCATCATTCATTGTGCCATTACGGCGGTGGATATCTTCAACTGAAGTTTGATGAGTGTTCATCTCATCCACCCACCTGAAGTTGAAATCTAAAATTGCGGGATCATTGACGACTGTAGTTCGGTTGTCAAGCTGCCACACGTTCTGACTGTTGTTGATTGATTGACAAACAGGTTGAGGTATACCTCAGATAAGGAGGCCAGAGCATCTGCAACAGCGCTTATGTCTGGTTGTGATGAAGACACCTCACAAATAGAATTCATATTAACCTGAATGTCAGGTAGGCCATTCTGCTGCTCAGACGAATCAAAGTCTCTCGGTGCAGCCAATGGAATGACATTAGTTGTATATGTTGCACCAGAAATGATGTTCATGTCGTCCGAAGTACCATACCGTGCTTGATGGGTCATGAAAACACTACTATCAAACATCTTATTCTTCATCATTGCATCAGACGAGATGAACTGCTGGCCAAAATTGTCAGTTTGAGATCCTCTAGCTCGCCGTATCATATTGTTACGCACACCAAGTGCTGGCTGTTGATGCCGGCGATTATACCCTGTCGGTGGAGTTCTGCTCCTACTTAATATGTTTGGTACAGCACTAAATGATGAGCAAGCTCGGACAGTAGTTGGACGTCTAACCCGAGTATGTGCTTCTGTATTTGGCGTCAATTCTATAATTTTCTCAAAATGGATGATTTCGTTAAGTTGAGTCACAGCCTTTTGATGAAAGTTAGGAGCTCTTGAAACAGTTAATGAACCATCCTTATCCCTCCTGAAACTTTCCCTCATAGTTTTCCATGATTGCTGTTTATCCGTAGCATGACAATGATCAGTACTGGAGAGACCAGTGCCCCAATATGCACATGGGGCAAGAGAATCGCAGACATAACAGTGACACTGCATTTCAACAACATAGTAGACAGTCGATAAAAAGTTAATAAAGATAACACCAGCAATATCATATACATATACATATTCATATATACAGGTGAAGCCCAAGTTTAGGACAGAATTTTACCAGGCTGCAATGCTCAGCGTGTAGGGTAGAACTAAATTGGAATTTGAGACAGAGGTGGCGAGAATGTGGGTAATCTCTGCAAGCAACCTGAAGCAAATAGCCAATCTATCAGAAACCATGTCCTCATTTCTTGAACTGAGAGAAATGATAGGCATATTATATTGCTGATCAACTACAAAGGAGAATTACTAGTAAAAGATAAACAGATCATCAAGAAAGGACTGTTGAAAAGCTCCACCTTTGCCTGTTCTGACGAACATAAAGCCAAAACAGTTATAAAAGATAGTGATAACAGATACATAACTCTAGGTAACACCGGATCCTAAACTAAAGGACCATATTTCTCTAATGTTTCAGTAGAAATAATCAAACAATATATTTAAGATTGAAAGTTAAACTTCTGTCAAAATATCAATAATAAGGATTGGTTGATCCGGAACATATAATCAAAGAATAATGGAAATACATTATTGCAGCCCCATTTTCACAGGAAGTAATAGTAGGAAATAACTTGCCAAAGAACATCTACTTTATACCAAAATGAAGTTCCGTATAGTAAACTCTGCAGAATAGAAATCCTGAGTTACAATTTACTGAGTTGACAGAAGAAATCCCATGAATGCGAACCCAGATAATGCATCCACATTCCAATGGGAATACTTCTATTTACGTTCAATGGGACGACACATGTTTTTCATATCATTTAAAGAACTATGTTTAGCTACATTAAGTTAACAGGAAGCGATTTTTATGAACAAAACTAAAGACCTCACACAGACACAGGTAACAACGGAATGGCAAAAGTAAGTAACATGTGTGCTCTAGAAATGGTATCAGGTCCTTCAATATATAAGTGGACAATGCAGCCACAATCCATCAATTAGGAAAAGACCTGTTCGTAGAAGATTGGAATGACAGCTATTAACTAGTACCAGGGAAAGCTTTTATAAATCAGAGCGTCAATAGAGCACTGAAACCAGCATACTTCTTGCCTGGCGATCATCAATTGAATCACTCCAATGTTTCTTCTCTTCTTCAACAAGAAACAAACACGCTAGTGTTGAATTGAATCTAGATGTTCTCATGTTCATTCCCTCCAGGGAATGTGAGTTCATCTACAGCTTCGAACCAACACTATAACCAAAAAAACAGCTAAATAGAAACAGCTTCAATACAGACTCACCTGCCCTGTCTCGCCCACAACAAGCACATCATCTTCGTCATCGGCTGCATTCTCCGCCGCCCTGCTGGCTTATCCGGGTCACCATCCAAAATCACGCAATCATCACCCTCGACATTCTTCAACGGATCCGACGGCCTGGAGGCTGGAAACTTTGGCTTCGGAGGGGTATACTCTCCGATCACAACCACATCATCGGAGTCATCCGTCTCTCTATCAACTGTCTCAAGAATATCCGATAACCAATTGTGATCGTCGTCCCCACCGCTCGGATCATTGAATGCCGAGGGCTCGTCATCAGAGCTGATATCGAAGATCAACGGAGTAGGATCCATCTCTTTAACAAAAACTGTAGTCTACCTTGCTGGATCCTTACCATACACTTTTTAACTCCCTCACAGCCGCGGCAAACGACTTTCTTCCCTGAGAAGATTTCTACCCGCCACGAGGCCGACACACATAGTACACATATAATGGTATGAAATTTCGCAGCGACTAGACCGTTTTCCCCCGTTGGTATTGAGCGCAGATAGAAGGGATTGTTTTTCTTGGAAATTAGGGTTTGGGGAGGAAGACGAAAGACTTGACTGGGGTCAAACTCGTTGGCATACACAAACTTCTATATTTCATACTTTTAGCACTTGACTTTCAGAAGTTGCAATTAGGTACTCCATTTCCTTTATATGTCCATATGGAACACCACATACCAAACACACTTATCTCTCAAAACCATCAATTTTAAAGCCTAAATTTCAAATACATCAATTTAAAAAGAATCATATATCTTAAATCACGTTAAATGTAATAAGTCATAACACCCTAATTTCCACTATTAAATTGTTGTTTGGATCTGCGATGTCGCACATTACTCATGCGTAGAATTTGGAATTCTATTAGACCAAAGAGTTGTGGTGGTTGGTGGTGTTAGGAATTAAGTTCAAATTCTCTACGTCTTATTTGATTTCTCCTTATGGTAGGTTTGAATGCACATGAACTTAATTATGTTAACTCAATGTTATGCATAGTTGAGTTTGGTATGTTCGTTCATGTCTGTAGAATTTCGAAATCATAACTCTCATATGGGGAAAGAATATGAAAGAAAACCTCAGAGTTTGGAACCAACGACTAGTTGAAAGCCTATTTGATTGCAAGATATCGGAGAAAGACAACAAGATTATGAGCGTGAATCAGTGTTGCTAATTCTTAATTCTCTATGTTCGTTTCGAGTGTGATAAGAAAGAAACAAAGTGTGTTAATTGTAACTTGAGCAGTGAAGCTCAAGGGTGATATAGTGTAATAAGAGTGACTCTCCCAAACTTGTTTGAAACGTGTAGTAGGTGTAACGTGTATTTCTTCACGGGCTTGAAAATTTTGATCTTAGATATTGTTTGTGTGTGTTTAAGGTCTAAGGAATACCCTCACCAAGTTTCATATCAAACATAACTTGTTTGATGCATGAATGATCAAAGGAACAATAAAGTGAGGCCACCGAAAAAGTATTCATTTCAAGGATTGATTCTCGATCCAAAAATATTTTAATTTGATCCATGATATGATTTAAATGAATAGAAGAGGTAAATGAAGGTCTCTACCAAATTTGAGAGCATTCAGAGGTCGTTTGGATGGTAAACGTTCAAGATTCATCAAAAGGGGACTGCCGGTGTGAGTGTTGTTGATCCATTAACAAAAGGGGTGCAATGACCATGGAATAAGAGTCCATGGGCGTTTTCATGACCTCCACTACGGCCTTGGTAATGTCTTCAACGACTGTTTTGATGTTCCTTAATATAAAAAACAAGCTCAGATGTAGTACGCAAGATTTTTCCCAATAACCCTAAAACTCTGACTTCAAGATTTTAGAAACTTGAACTTCCTTCTCCGGTTCAGAAATATCTAACCGTTGGATTAAACTCAAACTTAGGAAAAATATTTCCCACATCAAGGAGAACAAGTTTCATAGGTGGATCAAGGTAATTTGTTACTTTTTGTCTGAGTATTATCTCATTCTTTGGAACAATGATATTGTGAGCTTACTTTGTTGTTTTATGGTTTCCGCCTATTTCTTATGTGATTTTGTCAAGAAAGTGAACAAATAAGTCGTCAAGGTCCTTAGAATGCACATTTTAGTTTACTAATTTTGTAATTTTGATCTTTGAGCAAGGAGATATGACTTTTTGAAGTGAAATCGTTAGTCTGCCGAGATACAAAGAAAGTCAATTTGAACCTACAACTTCAAGATTAGATTCTCGGAGTTCTAAAGCAGGAATTAAGCTTAAATTCGGAAGGAAGGTCTACCTATATATAAGGAACACTTTTGATGGCTTGGATAAAGATAAGAAGAGAAGTGGTTTATTGTTGGAAGATCACTTAGTTCTATAAAACATAGCTTCTGCATTTATGTATTTCTAACCACTTCAGGTGGGTTTATTTCGAGTTGAACAATATGGGATTTGCGGAGAACCAGTTAAGGAAAGCGTGTACTTTTGTAGATTAGAATTTGGATTTAGATCTTGAGAGTTATGAGCCAAACAATGAGCTACTACATAATCAGACAAATTGCAACTATCGTGTTTGACCTCTAAGGTGAGGTGGTTTCCGTATTAAGATTTTATATGATATGACACTACAAAAAAAGAGCGTTTTGGTGTCGGTTGAAACGAAAGTGATTAGCGTCGGTCGACCGGATGACCGACGCTAAATAGTATCTCGCGTTTTAGCGTCGGTCGTTTGGTCGACCGACGCTAAATACTAACCCTAATACGCTGAAACCCTATGCAGCCGCCTCCATTATCTCTTTCTTCCCCATCTTCTTCTTCCAGCCGCCTCCTCTCCAATCTCCCAAACCTCTCTTCTTCTTCTTCTTCTTCTTCATCTTCCTCTCCAATCTCCCAAACCTCTCTGCTTCTTCCAAACCCTACCCTATGCAGGCACTGAAGAAAGAATAAGAAGAAAGAAGAAGAAGGACGAAGAAGAACAGAGGAGAAGAAGAAGAAGAATGAGAATGAAGGAAGAGAAGAAGAAAGAAGAAGAAGGACGAAGAAGAACAGAGGAGAAGAAGAAGAAGAAGGAGAATAAGGAAGAGGAAAAAGAAAGAAGAAGAAGGACGAAGAAGAACAGAGGAGAAGAAGAAGAAGAAGGAGAATAAGGAAGAGGAAAAAGAAAGAAGAAGAAGGAGAATAAGGAAGATCGGAAGAAGACGAAGGAAGATCGGAAGAAGAAGAAAGTAGCTGCTGCTGCAGCTACTTTTTTTGTGATTTTCAAGAAACTTTAGCGTCGGTCGGTCCGTGTCTTAGCGTCGGTCGACCATAAACCGATGCTAAAGTTTAACGTCACCAGTTCTGGCGTCGGTTTGGTCGATCGACGCTATTCAAATTAGCGTCGGTCAATGACCGACGCCAAAACGCGAAAATGACCGACGCCAAAACGCGTTTTTTTGTAGTGTGATCCATATCCATAAGGTTTTTAAAGCATTGTTAGTATATTCATTGGTAAATCATCAAATTTACTGTAACACCCCACCCTAGAAGACCAAAATTATAGTGAAGATATTTGACAAATACAAAGATTTGCTCTCGGAGCGTGAAGGAAAACAAGTACATAAATTAGCAGTTCCACAAGTGAATACTGAAGAGGATGATAACTACAATGACACCTTTGTTGGGTATGACTTGCAACATAAGGTTATTGGAAACAAAGTAGAGTTGGAGAAGTATTTAGGATGATGCACATGAAGGAGTGGAGGATGTGACTAAAGAGTTTGATATTCTGGGTTGGTGGAAAGTTGTGGGAGCATACATACAATTACCCAGTCATGACTGACATTGCAAAGGATATACTTGCAATCCATATTTCTTCAATATCTTAAGAGAGTGCATTTAGTAATGAAGGTAGAGTCTTGAATGATTTTAGGAGTTCATTGCTACCTACTATCACAGAGTCTCTAATTTGCTCAGAGGTTTGGTTGAGGAATCTAAATGACAATGGTAGTGATGAGGAGGATGAAAAAGATCATATTCAATTCGAGACAGGTATGCAGTTTTGGATATTAACTATATTATTCACAGTTGAATATTCAGTAGATTATTACAATGTCAATAATGGAACTATATATTTTTAAATTTTTTAGAAATTGCAGCTCCTAATATTAATGACCCATTACCACCATCGCAACAAGGAGATTCTACCATCTTTTCTGCTTATACAATTCTTTTGCCATATTGTTAATTAGATTGTCAAACAAACTACAAACACTAGCACCTTAAAGCTTTCAACTATCTGTGATGATTGAAAATGAGGATGATAATGATAATGAGGATGCAAATAATTATGAGAGTGAACCTTGCATGGACGGGGCGAAAGACAACAATGGAAGCATTCTTGGTGGTCAAGTATGGATTTAGTTTGGTGTTTAGCATGTTGTGTTGCGTTTATACTGTAACAACCATTTCTGGTTGGTCGTTACTGATAGGAATAGTTGGAAATGGATTGATTAGGTTGGTGTTAAGACCTATGTTTTCAGACATAACATTTTGTGGGTACATGTGACAACGATCATTGCTCCTCTCGAGAGCAAACAACATTGTCCATGTCGAACGATCGTTGTTACTTAAGTTACAACAGCTGTTGCGACCTGCAGGATAAAAACCTAAAATCATGAGAAAACACACAACACCATTCTAATTTTGTTTCTTCTCGATTCTGAAGTTCCTTGGGGTTTCTGGAAGTCTGGGATGCTACCTAGATTGTTCGGTGCATAGTTAAACCTTGTAGAATCACTCAGTTTCAATATGAAACTGACACCCCAATTATTCCCCCCTTTCAGATCGCTTTGAGTTGTCAGTGCAGTTGGAGTGGAATCTCGTTTATTTACATACTATAATATTTTCGGCCCATTGGGCGATTTTTTATTTTTGTCGTAGCAACTCCTAGCGGGAGTGATATAATATATTTTTATTTATTTCAATAATTTAAAATCAATAAAAATATTGATTTTTAGAATTTTTATTAGAATGATACTACATTGATAAATGTATGATGTATCTATTATGAACCACATAATTTGTTTAAATAAAAATTTTCGTCATAATATAAAAAATATATAATTAATGAATATTTTAAATAAATTATTTTTATCTAGAACTATATGAATGAAGCGAAAAATGCTTAAGAAGTGCAAAGAAGAAAAATAGTAAAAAAATAATGCATAAATAAGTTGATTTATAAACAATTAAATAAAACAACCGTCATTTAGTGGGTATTTGCATTTTGGCTTAGTCCCTTTTTTCTCTCTCCAATTAACCACCACCAACGTTATTAGAAGGAGAGAGAATCAAGAAAATGCTTCAAAATGGCTAGGTGCTGACGTGTCAAGTGCAAAAAAGGATTTCTCCTTTAATGTATTTACAGAATTATGAGTAATGTAGGTTGTCCTAAGGGGTTGTTTGTTCCCTAGAATTGGGGTGGGTGAATTGACTAGAATTGGACCTCAATTTTATGAGTTGAAGATTTGGGTGAAATGTATTATTTGTTTTGCAAAAAAAAAGGGGGAGAATTGGCTAGAATTGAATTCTCAGGGTGGGCCCTCTAGAGAATTCGGACCCTCTCCGAATTCTCCACTGTCAAGGAGGGAATGTGCAGATTCTAGAGTGAATTGATGGTGATTTGGTAAAAATAACTTTTGTAAGGGAGAAATGGGGAATAAGTTGGGGTAATTTGGTCTTTGTCAAATTACTTAATTTTATTGATTTTGTTCCAGCCCATTCGATGGGGGTACAATAGTATTTGTATAGGCTTTGACCACGGGCTCCGATTGACAACCTGCGAAGCCGGACAACCTCGAGAGGATCTCGGTTGGTGTCGGGTAGATGTGCATGAGTGACCGTAGTTTGAGTATTCTAAGGTATATAAAGTGAAGGGAATGGGATAAGGAGTAGGACAAACCTCAGCGATGGCCGCTAAGAGGCTCGTTGTTATGTTGCTCAATAGCCTGGATATAATTGCCTTGATGTAATTGCCTTGGTCTGGTTGCCTTGGTTGTTGCCTTGGTTGATCTCTTTGGTTGATCGCCTTGGGTTGATCACCTTGGGTTGATCACCTTGGGTGATTGCTTTGGTCTGGTCGCCTTGGGTATCGCCTTGGGTTGATGCTTGGCTTCCGATTGCCTAGGTCTGATCACCTTGGCTTGGTAGCCTTGGTTTGGTTGCTTGGCTTCCGATTGCCTAGGTCTGATCGCCTTGGCTTGGTAGCCTTGCTTCTTGATTGCCTAGCTTCTTGTAGAGAGAAGGGAGAGTCCCCTCTTATGTTGGAGGGAGCTTAGTATTTATAGTGCCTTAGGAGGAAAACAGCCACCGTTGGATCTAATCGACGGTTGAGATTAGATCCTAGAGCCCACCTTAGTAGGCCTTAAGTTGGGCCTTAGGAGTTTGGTGGTTTGGGCCTTATTTAGTTCATTTATAGTTTGGGCCCAAATGGTTATGACCCATCAATTGCCCCCAAGCTTGTTGTCTTGCTTGTCGAGGCAACGAGCTTTCCAAGTCGACGGTTCTTCAGTGGATTTATCTAATGCGCTTAAGGCCCATCAATTGCCCCCCCAAGCCTGTTGTCTTGCTTGTCTAGGCGACGGGCTTTTAATGTCGTGGCCTTAATGGACTCACCAATTGCCCCAAGTGCGACTTAGAAGCAAATTAAGTTCTTACTTCTGAGGTGGACTTTCTCGTAGGTCTTACATGGCGATTCAATGCCCGTAGGTCTTACATGGCGATTTCAATGCCCGTAGGTCTTACATGTTGATTCAATGCCCATAGGTCTTACATGGCGATTCAATGCCCGTAGGTCTTACATGGCGATTTCAATGCCCGTAGGTCTTACATGGCGATTTCAATGCCCGTAGGTCTTACATGGCGATTCAATGCCCGTAGGTCTTACATGGCGATTTCAATGCCCGTAGGTCTTACATGTCGATTTCAATGCCCGTAGTACATGTCGATTCTAATGCCCTTAGGTCTTACATGTTTATTCAATGCTCGTAGGTCTTACATGATCGTTTGTCGCCCATAGGCTTTCTTCTACCCATACGAGTTGTTAATTAGGAGTTTAATTCTCCTCTCAACGTTATTAAGCCTTAGGAATTGCTATGCACATTTATTGTACTTGCTTTTAGCGACTATAGTAAAAAATGGAGATTAACGTAATACCTCATTACATGCTTTTCCATTTTGCTTAACTGATCAACGTTCTGGACAAGTTCCAAACCCTTGTTTGTACCATTTGGCCTTCCTCCTGTCGCTCCAGATATAAGGCTTGCTATTTATTGTAACACGGGCTTAACACCAAGGCCCATTTTCCCTTTTCTTTACCGTCTGTTGAATTCATTGGTGGGGGCTTGTGATTTATGAGTTGTGTTTCCCTCTTGTTTGATCCCGACAAGTTGCCCTAGCTAATATAATGAGGAGTTTGCTTCTCTTCCCATCGTCTCATATAACAGAAATAATCTCCTTCCTCATACTCAAAAGCTTCGACCGCCGCTCCTATCCTCTTTCCCTTAAAATCGCTGGAACCCTCTCGGAGCTTCGCAGGGTGATTTCTTTGCTTTATCGTAGGACGGCGATTGAATCTACTAATCCATGGGAAGCTGGAGTTGGCGACCTGACTGTTGTGGTCGGCGGCAAGTGAGAGTCTGGCGACTCATTCTTCCCATGCGATCTTTCTTGGGAGAAGGCGATTGGATCGCCTACTTCAAATTGTTCCTTGATGAAAGAAGCGATAGGGTGATTTCTTTGGGAGAAGGCGATTGGATCGCCTGCTTTATTCGATCCTTGATGAAAGAAGCGATTTTCTAGCTTTTTCCTCCAATTGTTTAAAAGTGACAGACGGGCGATCCAACTCGCCTTTCTCGGAGGTTTCTTGGATTTGTAAGGCTGCAATTCAACTCACCTTCCTTTACTACCTCCGTTCTCTTTGTTTTTCTCTTTGACGAGCGATTCCATTTTTCAGTTAAACCCCTGTTACTAATTCTTGCTAAGAGATGCCTCCCTCGACGATCTCGATCTTTAGACCATGCTTTTTTATTTTCCGACAAATTTTTGTTGGGCGGCTTCTTGTCCTTCCTTCATTGTTTTTCGTCGCCCCGCTTGCCTCAACCTCTTCGGATGATTTCTTCTGATTCTTTAGTTATGTCAGGCGATTCAAGGTGATGATGATTCGACTCGCCTGAGGCTTCACTCCCTCCTCTTGGGTGATTTCTCCTAGTATGAGTTAGTCAGCCGCCTCCCTTCTCTTGGGCGATTTCCACAAGGTTAAGTTGTTGATAACTCACTGATTTCAACTTGCTCAAGGCGATTTCAGCTTTCAAATCCAATTTCAACGACCCAGTCATTTATTACCGGCAATTTTCTTGAAGGGAGTCTTTCTTCATGGCAACTCCGACCAGTCGATCTCTTAGATCGCTTCGATTCACGAAGCCAAGCGTAATCTCTCAATCTCTCTTGTCCTTCCATTTTTTCAGGTGATTTCTTACCCCCTTGCTCTGATTTCATCACAGCGATTGCCACTGATTTGTTCCCTCTTTTTTAGGGTCTTGGGTGATCTGGCCGATTCATTCCGAGCGATTTTTCCGATTGTCGCTGTCTTCGGCAAATGTGTGGTCTCCTCTTCCTTTGCTACGATACCAAAAAGTTCAACAGGCGATGAGCCCGAGCGATTTTGTTGTTGGTTCAGTGTTGGGCGATTTGAGGGCTGGAGTCGAGCGATCAAGATCGTCAGCTTTCCCGGGCGATTTTCTCTTGAATGTGGTGACCCATTGACCTTTGATTTGCTTCGACTCTTCGAAGCTTGGCTGGGCGATTATTTTCGCGATGCGGCTCGGAGCCTTTGGGGTATACAATGAAATCGGAGCCTGGCAACTTTTCTCTCTGAAGCAAGTAATTCCTCTTCCAGGCGATTTGCTACAGTGCAACAACTCTCTCTCTGAAGGGATTTCTTCAATGGTCCAGCTCGTCAGTTATTGAGTAAGCTACCCACAACTGTTTTCCTGTGGTTTGCCCTTCATCTCTACTGCTCTAATTCTCCTTTACCCTACTGATACTTCTTGAACTGAAACTCTAGATTTCAGGCGATGTAGGTTGTGAAGCATGCTGACAATGGAGCAAACTGAGCCGCCAGAGGATGTACTCTTTCTTATTAGTGATTCGAGCCTTGCTTCTATCTTTTCAGTTTCCGAGGCGACATGCTCTTTGCTGCTTATTTCAGATTTCGACAAGCTACGCTAGACTCTTTTTCTTTGAACCTCCCACATCGACGAGTCCGTACTTCAGCAAACGACAGACGATGAACTCTTTCTTCTGTTTTAGGCTGACGCGGGCGACCTCTGGCACAAAAGATCCTTACTTCAGCCATTCGAGGTGATTAATCGCCTAAAAGTTTGTGAGAATATATTCTTATGTATCTGGCTCTGGACCTCAACAGTTGCCTCTCTTTTGCTTGTTAATAGTTACAGCCTTCACGCGGATTATATTTTTATCAAACTTTGTTTGTCAGGCGACTTCCTCCTCGTTTTAGCCTTCAACTCATAAACTTCATAATTTGTTCTTCCAATCACCCAACTCCCTGTTCTCTTTTTTTTACATGATAGCCTTCTGCCAACCCTATTTTTCCTCAAATACAATGAGGTGACTCTTCTCTGATGCTTGTAACTTCTCCGACTTTGCCCGATTGGAAATTTGCTTGCTCCTCTTCGAATAGCTTGGAAGTTGACAGGTGATTGTGGGCTTCCTCTTGCCATGATATCTTTGCTTAAATTGTTTTTCAATTTCCTTTTCTCTTCTCATTTCTATAATTTGTCGCTCAACACATGCTTGAATGAATTTGATGCTTCCTCGTGTCCGTATTCTTTCAAATTTTGGTCGACCACTGAAGCTTGTTAGCTGCAAACTGTAGTAGGAAATTGGAACACGTGGGTGTGTTGGTGGTCTCCGAATTGAGCGACTTGCCATTAGTTTCACAGCTATTTGCTTTAAACTCTTCGATGACATATCATTTCATATCTTCACAGGTGAATTCTTTTTGCTTCATATCTGACAGGCGGAGACTTCGTTGAACTCTCTGATCGCCGAACCACTGGTTGGCCAATCGCCTGGCCTGAAAATTCAGAGCATGTACTCGGCCGCCTAACTTTTAGGCAATTTGGGTGTTGCTTCACCACTTTAGCTTTTCACATGGTTTAACATTCTCCTTTCTTCAGATGTTGTTGACGTGTTGACAATGGCCCAAACATCCACTTTTTTCTACATGATCTGGCGTCTTGGTGATTTTGATTTTTGGGCCTAAGCACCACCCAACTCATTTTTTTTCTACTGCAAAGATTTGCCTTAGGTAGAGTGAAAGTCGACTGTACAAATGATTGTACAAATCATTTTGACGTGATTTTTGAATTTAGCCAGACTGATGAGTTTGTCTTGCCCATCGTAAGTTGTCAATCAAGATACCTTCCGAGTCTAAGCCCCCTATCTGGCGCGCCAATTGTTCCAGTCCATTCGATGGGGGTACAATAGTATTTGTATAGGCTTTGACCACGAGCTCCGATTGACAACCTGCGAAGCCGGACAACCTCGAGAGGATCTCGGTTGGTGTCGGGTAGATGTGCATGAGTGACTGTAGTTTGAGTATTCTAAGGTATATAAAGTGAAGGGAATGGGATAAGGAGTAGGCCGCTGAGAGGTTCGTTGTTATGTTGCTCAATAGCCTGGATATAATTGCCTTGGTCTGATTGCCTTGGTTTGATCTCTTTGGGTTGATCGCCTTGGGTTGATCACCTTGGGTTGATCGCCTTGGGTGATTGCTTTGGTCTGGTCGCCTTGGGTTAGTCGCCTTGGGTTGATTGTTTGGCTTCCGATTGCCTAGGTCTGATCACCTTGGCTTGGTAGCCTTGGTTTGATTGCTTGGCTTCCGATTGCCTAGGTCTGATCGCCTTGGCTTGGTAGCCTTGCTTCTTGATTGTCTAGCTTCTTGTAGAGAGGGAAAGTAGAGAGAAGGGAGAGCCCCTCTTATGTTGGAGGGAGCTTAGTATTTATAGTGTCTTAGGAGGAAAACAGCCACCGTTGGATCTAATCGACGGATGAGATTAGATCCAAGAGCCCACCTTAGTAGGCCTTAAGTTGGGCCTTAGGAGTTTGGTGGTTGGGTCTTATTTAGTTTATTTGTAGTTTGGGCCCAAATGGTTATGACCCATCAGATTTATTTTTTTTTTATTTTTTTTAATTCAAGAATCTCCCTAATTCACTCGTACAAACGGTCTATTTTCGAAATAGACAAGAATCCTCAATTCTCTAGCTATTTCAATTCTCTCCGATCCAATTCTTGGCAACAAACGATCCCTAAATATTTTAGGCATTAGTTCATAAAATCTTACGTTTCTACGATTTAAATCTACGATCACAATTTCACACCAATTTTCGATTCCATATCAAATCTCAACTTTAACTACCTAGTTGAATACTAATCAATCACATTACTTTTTTTTTTTTGGTAGTAATCACATTACTTATTAATCATACTAAACAATTGAAATACGCATATCGGTCAACGGACTGAAAAAATACTAGTAAACATTACAAAAGTAGCATACCCAACATAATTTTTCAATCCCCTCTCAAACCAAATTCCCGAGTCCACCGTTACTAGTTACGATTCGAGATCGAACCAACTCAATTTCTTTCAATAGTGTATCATTTTAGGATTTAAGAAGCATCAATTGTGACAATCATATCTTAAAGTTGGATAAAATTTTGCTTCATTATTGCCCAATGATCCATGAATTAGGTGGTTTTTCATAATTCATGATACTAAATTTTTTAAAAAATAATACATTAAGATGTGCATAGTAATCGTGTCTAAACACTCTGCTTAGTGTCTGCAAACAGTTCTCAGTCACAAATAAACACATAACATGGAAAGATTCCTTCATTGGTCAGTAACTAATAATGTCTAATATCCTATAAACGAATATAACTAACCCACTTGTTTTCCCCAAGCAAAACCTTAATTCGGTGGGAAACCCTAAAAAATAAGGTTGAATAATAAAATGGGAAAATAGCACTTTGCCCCCTTTACTTTGTCAACATAACATATAGTCCCATATACTATAAATTACTCTTTTTACCTCTTCCTACTTTGACTATTTTTTCATTTAGTCCCTCCGTTCCAACTTTCGTCTTTGTAAAGTTAAATCTGGACACATCCGCACTTGACGGAGAGAGATACCAGAGGTATAAGACGAAGAGTTGGTCAGGGAGGTATTATGAACCATGGCGTAGCCAAGATTGGTATACGGGGGAGCCGAATTGTAAATCGAAGAGATGTGCCACCGGTAAAAAAAAACTTCAATTTTGGATGATAATAGAAAATTTCCATTAATTTAATACTAAGTAAAAATACACAATAATTTTTTTATTATAGGTTGCTTAACTAGTAAAAATTAATTATATGTGCCACCGGAATATTTTTGTTCAAATTTGGATAATTTATGATCAAATATTTTAATTATACATACTATAAGTTGATTGTGCGCAACTATTACGTAAAATTTAAAACAAAATTTCACCGTAACAATGTAGGTGGGGGAAGCGAACTTCAAATACCCCGGCGCCAAATTCTGAAAATACCAAAGTTTACATGTAATTTAGACTCGATACCGGGGGAGGGGAGCGCCATGGATAGGGTACCGAATGCGTATCAGTTAACGTTACGAAGTTGAAAGTTGGAACAGAAGGACTCAAACGGAAAAGTAATCGAAGTAGAAGGGGTAAAAAGAGTAATTTATAATATATAGAGACTATTTGTTAAGTTGTCAAAGTAGAGGGGGTAAAGTGCTATTTTCCCAATAATAAAATAGGGATATTAATGGAGGAATAATGGTGAAAGCTGATCTGGAACATGTGCCCTTTAGATAACACGTCCTCCCCCATTACCCATTCCAAACATTATTATATAATATATTCACTATTCCACGTGGGTCATGTTACCCTTTTCCCATTCCATTTTTTGTTTTATTTTTCACTTTTTTTTTTGTTATTTATTTGGAGTTTATTGAGTTAGAAAATTGAGGGTAGGCATGTGCTAAAGGGAGGTGTGTGTATGATTGAGGTGGTGGATTTTGGTGGCTACTAACATTCTTGTCATGCTTACAAGTTACCCCAAACACACACTTTGATCTCAACTTTTGGCTATATGTATTTTATATAATTCCACCCATGCTACTTTTAATCCCTCAACTTTTGGCTATGAACAAACAGATATACAAACAATATGATTAAAAGGGGCCTGAAAACCATGGTCTCAAGGGTATGTGACTCTATATAGAAACAATGGTTGATGGTAAATTGGGTAAATGATAGGAGATCGAAACACGATGTACTTTTGTCGCTTGGTGACGACAACTTGGAAGATAAATACGGTAGGTGACCTACTTTTTTATACTAGTGTTCTCTGTACAACGAAATCGGATGGCATAATTCTATTGTTGTAGGTTATTCACAATTGGATATAATGCTTGAAAGACCTCGATGGTGGGCTTATTTATGTCTCCCATGAGTCATTACTAATTAAGGATATGAATCGACCACTCTTGGTCAAGGTTATAGTGAATGAAATACGAAGAATGGTCCATGTTTACCCAATTCACCACTCACTCACTCACTTTCTTCCTCGATCCATGTTTACTAAGTCAAAAGAATATCGGTTATCAAATTTATGTCTTGTCGATTAGTACATGTACTAAAATGCATTGTTTTTCATTTTTTTTTACTTTATTATAAGTAAAATGTCAACTATGTAACACGTTGTGCTTATTGATATGCTACTATGCACATGTCACATGTGATATTAAGAACACAGTTCTTTCCTAGCAATGCTAATCAGTCTTCATAGCTAATTACAGATACCTAATGCATCTACTGCATTCCCTTCATCTTTCTTACTCAATGACCAATTCATGAAAACACTTTACAATTTTGACAGTGGTTATCTTCTGCATTCTGTATCCTGCAAATTAAGAAGCTGTTCCTTCAAGGGATCTGTTCATCTGATATTTGAGTAACATTATCAATCCATGGTGTTCATCTGATATTGAGTAACTTGATTTCTGGGTTTGCTTCAGTTTGACTATGACCGTAATAAATACACACTAATTCATCTCTGTCTTCCCACCAAAGAAAGTAAACACATTCTCTGGTAAGAGTAGCAGCAAATGATGTCGGAGAAGCTTCCAATAACTCCAAACAAAACCTTCATTTCTTGTTGATTACCAGCCTGTTAAGATCTCACCTCCCCACACATATTATTTTAATGTCTCAATCATTCACATAATCCCCACTTTCTTTACTACCAATCCGATCTGATCCATTTCTTCTTAATATTTATATATCCAGAAACCCAGAAACTCCTCTTCCACACTCTCTCAACTTCCACTACAGCTCCACTCAACTTACAACAATGGTGCAAACCCATTGAAGCAGAAAGATAGCCGGCCACAATATGCCGCGGAACTTCCTCCTGCAGTATTCTCTGCTCTTCTTCTTCCTCTTCTCATTTGGGTTATCTGCAAATGTGGCAATTGCAGCCAGCAGTGATGAAGTTTCAGCTCTTCGAGCTGTTAAAAATGGCATCTCAGATCCACTAAACAGCCTACAAGACTGGAAATTGTCGAGCAATCACTGTAATTGGACTGGGGTACACTGCAATTTCGACGGCAATGTGGAAAGCTTGGATCTTTCTCACATGAATCTCAGCGGGACGGTCTCTGATGAAATCTGGAAGCTCCAGAGTCTGGCTTCTCTCAATCTCTGCGGTAATGGGTTCTCCTCCACTTTGACCCCATCAATTTCGAATCTCACGGCTCTCATGAGTATTGACGTGAGCCAGAATCTCTTCTCTGGGAACTTCCCAACTGGGTTGGGAAGTTCCTCATTTCTCACATGGCTCAATGCTTCCAGCAATAACTTCTCAGGTCCAATTCCTGAGGATCTGGGCCGAGCATCTTTGCTGGAAGCTCTTGATCTTAGAGGCAACTTCTTCCAAGGTTCAATTCCTAAGTCTTTTGCTAGTTTGCAGAAGTTGAAGTTCCTTGGTTTGTCAGGGAACAATCTAACAGGTTTACTTCCTGCTGAATTGGGTCAGCTTTCTTCTCTTGAGAGACTAATCATTGGGTACAATGAGTTTGATGGTGGAATTCCAGCTGAATTTGGGAACCTGACTAATCTGAGGTATCTTGATTTGGCTGTTGGGAATCTCAGTGGGGGAATTCCTGCTGAATTGGGGAAGCTGAAGATGGTTGAGACGGTTTTCTTCTATCAGAACAATTTCCAAGGCAAGATTCCTTCATCAATTGGTAACATGTCCTCTCTGCAACTTCTGGATCTCTCTGAAAATTTCTTGTCAGGAGAGATTCCTTCTGAGATTGGATTTCTGAAGAACTTGCAGCTCTTGAATGTAATGTGCAACCAGCTGTCAGGTTCAGTTCCTGAAACCCTTGGGAGTTTGCCTCAGTTGCAAGTCTTGGAGCTTTGGAACAATTCTCTGTCAGGTTCATTGCCAAGTGACCTGGGAAGGAACTCTCCATTGGAGTGGGTAGATGTTTCGTCGAATTCCTTCTCCGGCCTGATTCCTGCAAGCTTGTGCAGTGCTGGAAATCTCACCAAGCTCATACTTTTCAACAATGGCTTCTCTGGCCCTGTTCCTGCTAGTCTGACATCATGTTCCTCACTCGTTCGCATAAGGATGCAGAACAATTTACTTACAGGTACTGTTCCAGTTGGCTTTGGCAACCTTGAGAAGCTTCAGAGGTTAGAATTGGCAAACAATAGCCTTACAGGTCAAATTCCTAGTGATCTTGGCTCTTCCACATCTCTTTCTTTCATTGATCTCTCCAGAAACAACCTCAGATCTTATCTTCCTTCCACAATTATGTCCATTCCTAATCTTCAATCCTTCATGGCATCAGAAAACAACCTGGAAGGTGAAATCCCTGGTCAGTTTCAGGGCTGTCCTGCTCTTTCTGTTCTTGATCTCTCATCAAACAATTTCTCTGGAACCATTCCACCCAGCATTGCCTCCTGTGAGAGACTAGTGAATCTGAATCTCAATAACAACCAGTTAAGTGGAGAAATCCCAACGTCCATTTCCAGGATGCCCACCTTGGCCGTTCTTGATCTGTCAAACAACTCGTTAACCGGAAGAATACCTCAGGATTTCGGATCCTCAGCTGCACTAGAGCTGCTGAATGTCTCATACAACAAGCTGCAAGGTCCTGTCCCCGAGAATGGCCTGTTGAGAACAATCAACCCAGATGATCTTGTTGGGAATGTGGCTCTCTGTGGAGGTTCCTTGCCTCCTTGTGACCAGAGTTCCCCAGTTGGATCCCGGAGAGCACGAAAGAAGCACATCATTGCAGAATGGATCATTGGGATCACTTCAGTTTTAGCATTTGGGATGTCACTCATTTTCGCTTGGTCTCTCTACCGGAGATGGCATCTAAACGGTAGTTGTTTTGAAGAGAGCCTTGAAATGGGGAATGGAGAGTGGCCATGGAGGCTTCTAGCTTTCCAGAGGCTTGGTTTCACTAGCTCTGACATTCTTGCCTGCATCAAGGAATCAAATCAGATCGGAATGGGAGCAACCGGGACAGTCTACAAGGCGGAAATCCCTCGAGTAAGCACAGTTGTAGCAGTGAAGAAGCTGTGGAGATCAACTGCAGATCTCGAAGCAGGAACAGCATCGGGGGATTTTGTGAGCGAGGTGAATCTGCTGGGGAAACTGAGGCACAGAAACATTGTTCGTCTACTGGGTTTCCTCCACAATGACACGGAGATGATGATCCTGTACGAGTATATGCAAAATGGGAATCTCGGAGAAGCCTTGCACAGCAAGCAAGCAGAGAGGCTGTTGGTTGATTGGGTCTCAAGGTACAACATTGCACTTGGTGTAGCTCAGGGACTTGCTTACCTACACCATGACTGTCACCCACAGGTGATCCATCGAGACATCAAGTCGAACAACATACTCCTCGACACAAATTTGGATGCCAGAATTGCAGATTTCGGACTGGCCAGAATGATGCTTCGAAACAAGGAGACGGTCTCCATGGTGGCTGGTTCATATGGATACATAGCACCAGGTAACAATAATCATCTCTTCGGAACCAAACAATCGCCTTTCAAAATTTCATTCATTAATTCAATAATGATAAACTGATTGCTGCAGAGTATGGATACACATTGAAGGTGGATGAGAAGATCGACATATACAGCTACGGTGTAGTTCTTTTAGAGTTGATAACAGGGAAGAAGCCACTAGATCCTGAGTTCGGGGAATCAGTGGACATCGTTGAGTGGATTAGAACAAAGATTATAGACAACGGATCGTTAGAAGAAGTGCTAGATGAGAGTGTAGGGAAGTGCAAGCATGTACAAGAAGAGATGATGTTAGTACTTAGAATAGCACTTCTTTGCACTGCGAAACTTCCGAAAGATAGACCATCGATGAGAGATGTGATGTCGATGTTAGAAGAGGCAAAGCCAAGAAGGAAAAGCAGCAGCAGCAGCATCAGCATCAGTAATACAGCTAGCAGTTGTAATGGGAGCAATACTACTAACAAAGGCAGGAAGCCAGTGTTCAGTACTTCACCTGTAAATGGCCTTCTTTAGGCACACTGTTCTTCATTTTGTTTATTTACCATTGTTTTCTGTGAATTTTGTCCATTTTTTTGTATGTAGCCTTTTGTTAATTCTTGTAGTTCATAAATTATTTTCCGATAAATTCATTATGTAAAATGGAGTACATCAGATGATATGAATGTTAATCAATCAATGCAGCATTTCAGACTTGAGGATTATCTACAGAGTTTCTTTGCTTATTCTCAAGCCCAGTTGCATCATATGTCCTCGTGATCTTAGAACTCTTACAACCCTATTTGTTGAATTTCATCGTTTGGTTGTTGGCATATTAATTCATGCGGGAAACTGAGAAGGTAAAATCTCAATTTTGTCATTGGGTCAATGTCTTTTGTGAACAGGGTTTGATACCTTCTCTCATGATTGAATAGAGAGGCGGAGCTTTGGAGAATGTTGAAAATAAAAATGCATGGTTGAGATAATTACGGGGACATTGTGGCCGCAAATGGAGACAAAAAAAAATTCGACCAAGCAACGATAGTGAAGCTCAAGCTTGGTACGAGTGTGGGCTTCCAGCGAAGTTACGAACTTGCTACAAATGGATTTCGAAAGAGGTATTGCCTTACTTAGCTTGATTATGAACATCAATATTCAGAAAAAAAAAATTAAAAAATACATCATGGCAACAACTACAATGAGGTTTTGTTATGGGAATGTTGTTGCTTCAAAGCTAGAATAGAATCACAAGGACGAAATCGTCAAAATTGAAGAGGAAGAAGACTTCGAGAGAAAGGAAAAGTCTGAAACAGTAATGTTAGCAAATGTTAAGTGTGTGAATTAAAACAGTGGCATTGGTTGTAATTATCTGAATTAGTAGTTGGATAGAAAGGTAGATGTACAAATGTTTCAATTCATTCATTATCAAACAACCTCATATCAAAATAAGGATTTCATATGAATTAGTGTATTCATCTAAATCATACCTCCAAATCACAGAAACCAAACAACCTCTTAAGTCTTAACAGTGTATTCATCCAATTTTATAACTAGTTACGAGAACTTGTAACTATTTACGAGACAAAATAACTAGCTCTTTTAACTAGTTATAAAATTGTTTGAATTATGTTTGAATGGAAAAATGTTTGAACGTGATGAGCGGTCTTTATTGAGTAAATTGCATGAGTCCCATTTGACTCTTTATTTGCATCATTTATCATTCCGTCCAATTCAAACTAACTCTTACTCAACTCAATTAATACTCTCAATTTTTTAATAGTTAATGACATGTAACATGTTTTACTTATCATCTTATGACTCATTACTCTCATGACCTCACTCACCTTTGATCTTACTAAGATAATTTCTTCAGTTTTCTCTATATCTATAAATATATATATGCAGAAATGAGATATAGAATCTGCCACATCAGTATTTTTTCAACTTTTAAGTCTTCTCCTTCATTCTCTCTCCTCTACTCTAGATCAGAAGGTTGCGTGTTCGATTCACGCCGGGTTCAACATCAGCATTTTTCAAGTTTTAAGCCTTCTTTTTAATTCTCTCTCCTACTGCTCCAGATCAGAAGGTTGGGTGTTCGATTCACGTCGGGTTCAATTCCCATAACCACTATTTATTTTTTATGGCGGATATGTAACTCGGATGTTACTCAAGTGTTATTTTTAGTAGCACTAATTCATGTGTTATCTGAGATGTTACTCTGGTGTTATTCATATTCACGGATAACATAAAAAATACATGAATGATACCACAAATAATAGTCAAATAACACCCAAATAATCTTCAAATAACACCTAAATAACACCCCCAAATAACACATGAATACTGACCACTAAAGATAATACTCGAGTAATACCTAAATAATAATGTGCGCATGGGCGGCCAAAAAAAGTGTCTGCACCAAAGATTTTTTTTTAGTTTTGATTATATACGTTGTTGAATTTATTGAGTCCAAAAAATTAAGTTGACACATTTATGTTGAATTCTATGATTTTTAAAATAACTGAGTACGGTAATACCAATACAAAAAGATAAAATGTGGCCCATACCCTTATAGTATACAGAAAATTCATGGTATGCCACTATACTTAAGATTCTGCGTCGGATACCATTATAGTATATTTTATGCGCAGCTACCATATTTTACAAGTTTTCCAAACTTTTAGCCGGTTACCCATGCTGACGTGGCAGTCACATAAAAAAATAAAATAATAACTTCAAAATAATTAGAAAATTAAATACAAATAAAAGAAAAAAATAATATTTGTCTGTTATCCACCCCTTGCCACTTCACCACCAACCCTTCTTCCACCTTAACTCCGACGAGTACATACCATCGACGAGACCTCCAATAGCCGTCGTCTTATTCCTATTTTTTTTAGGCATGTTTTTCAGCCACTAATGGCCTTTACCCAAGCCATCACCGATGCTTTACTTCACTCCCAAGATCTCAAGGTGTTGCCGTCGTCCAACTACCCCTCAATCGATTGGCTTCCGGAGCTCCCTCCTCTGCCATGTCTCTTGTGCCGTCAAACCCAAGACAAGAAACAAAAAAAAAACAAGGGGTTGCCGCCATCCCTAGACAATAGTCGGCGAGCCGCTTCCTCGATTGACCTCCGTTGAACCTCTGGAGCCGTCGTTGGCCCTCACCGACCGGAACGATCCTCGTTCCTTCTCCTGCTCCAATTTGTCGTATCCCCCACCGGAATCAAACCTCCCTCTCCGCCTCTATTTCTGATTACGCCACCACCATCCCTCGTCGGCACTTCTCGCTCACTGGTCGGAGCTAGTTGCTCTTTTCTTTCTCCCCGTCGAACTCCTTCGCTATCTCAATTCCCTCTGTCGACTTGCCCAGACAACGCCGCCACATCTGACTTCGATTACTGTGCATCCCCTTAACTCCTAACCCTATTTCCTGCAGATGGATCTCAAGCAACCTCGGGTTTGACGCGCTAATTCGACATCAATCGACCATTTCGGGGATCTGGTGCTTTGGTATAGGTCAGAGAAAGTACAATCGAGCTTCATATATCTCGTTTAGCTTTTAAGGTCTACTAGAATCGGAGCATAGTCTAGTGAAATAACGATGGATTTGAAGCTTTGCTGCAACAATTTTCTATCGCTTCATCTTCCCCTTCCTGTCAACCTCGCAGCCGCTATCGTCTCGTCGTCAATCTCTTCACCGCAAAATGCTATTGATTCAAATCCACGAGCAAAAATCTCACCATAACCACCACTAAATGATTTTGGGAATACCAAAAAATCCAACACTATTGGTCAGGTTGGGGAATTGGAGATATGGATTATGGAGGAAGTAGCCGGTGATAGATGATGAGGAGATGCGGCCGGAGTGGGGGTGGTGGTGAACTCGAAAGGGAGTAGATCAGACAAATTTTGTTTTTTCTTTTTCTAGTTTTTATTTGTATTTTATTTTTCTAATTATTTTAAAGTTAATTTTTTATATTATTTTTCTTATGTGGCTGCCACGTCAGCATTTGGTAACCTGCTAAAAGTTTGAAAAACCTGTAAAATACGGTAGCTGCACATAAAACATACTATAATGGTATCCGACGCAGAATCTTAAGTATAGTGGCATACTGTGCATTTTCTATATACTATAAGGGCATGGGCCGCATTTTATCCCAATACAAAACAATAAATTTATTTATCATTTTATGTTCAAATCGGCCAACGGGCCGCCACTAATCTAGTAAATAAATATGTTAATTAATTTTTCAACAAAAAGTTTGATACAAAAAAAGAGACCAATAATGGAGCACAGATTACCATCACCCAAGTCAGGCAACCTCAACAACGTATGTAATCCTCTTTGGTACTCAGATGTGCGAACCATGGTTCAGGTCCAAGTATACCGGAGCAGTATTTGGTACCGGATCGGCTTCTTCGAGCTCCAAAAACCAGCCTTCTGATTTATAGCATCCTCAAATGAGTTGATCTCATTTGTGGGGTCCACGAACCGATTCACTCCAACTGCAAGCTCATCCTCAATATTTGTTGTGTCTAGTGCATCTGGTGCATAAGTTCTATTGAAAACCCTTCATCAACTGACATAATATTAACAAATTATTTCACGAGAGAAATATCGTTGACCATTGTAGGGACCACCTCGAGGTCGTCCCATAGCAAACCTTCTCTCACAACATCCTCCAATGAGTAGAGCTCGTATGTGGGGCCCACGACTGGACCTGCCCGAATTGTAGGCTTGATGCTCACCACCTTCATGTCCTGAATACCCAAGTCCTTCTCAAATGATGATCAGGTCCTTGAGCAACGGGCACACCAGTATCTCCGAACACCGGAGCAGCATCGAAATTGGTCTGATTGTAGACTTTAGGCTCCACCCTAGCCGTCCACTGAAGGACATCATTAATCAACCTGCCAAACATTGATTCGTTGTTATTTACGGTCATGCCATTTTGACCGATGAAGTTCATGAAAAGGCTAAGTCCTCCATTTCTTCCTGGGACACAATCAATTAATCAATTTCATAGTTAATTAACAAAACTGTTAAAACTTATTAAAAGTTAGCTATGCAAAATTACTTACACTTCTCTTTTGGATGTGCTTCCTCGATCGTTTCGACGAGGATGCGTCTGAAGGTACAACTCTTCTTTTGTATCTTCTTTTTTTCCTTGGTGCTTCCAAGGCCAGAATCAATGAGGCTAACGGTGGTATGAATTCTTCTTCGAAATCCAACCTTTTGCCATTATTAAAACAGTTCCTTGAAAGTGAAATATAATTTGAGTTATTATAGACACATACATGTATTACTAAACAACAATTAAAATGATAACATGATTGAATACAATGTAATAGCTTCTAAAAACTTTTACCTAAACTACTTTGCTACAACCCTGAATTGAGTCAACTATTTGTAGTCAAGAAAATCAATGATATTTTCTATCACATCTATTGGCAAGGACTTGAAATTCTTGCATAGTGACATTGTTGGTTGATCGCCTATAAATTAAACTTGATTCTCCTCTCCTATCCCGCTAGGAAGCAACATTATTTACCACACTTAAATTCATTATCGCTAGATGAAGTGTAAGGATATATTAAAAATTTAATTTTATTTGATTAAAGAAATTATTTAAGGAATAGTGTGATTTATCGATAATGACCAATATGAAAATGATTTAACAATTGACATATAAGAACAAATCTTCGAATTTAAATTTCTTATTTTATAAAATACAATTTTAAAAGAAAATTTATTTAATTATGAAAATAAGAGCGGGTCATATTGTTTACAAATTATTTTAAGGTAAGTAATTTAGTTTTTATGTCATGAAAGAAAAAAAATTAGTGAAATTAATAAATAGACTTCCATAATTATTATATCGTAGAAGGAATTTGTTAATTGAAAGATTAATAATGGTAGACTTTTATAAATAAAATTGTTTCACAAGTCATTATTAGATATTAAATATTTTAGATTTACTTACCATAAAGAAAGTTTCCAATGAATTTGGATTTGAATTCCAGTTGACCAATATATCTGAATATAATCCATTAGCCACCTACCAACACATAACAATACAAACAAGAACATATAAGAAAAAATCTTAAAATTTTATTTTCTTCCGTAAATATTTTATTCTAACATATAAAAAGAAACATTTTAGTGTTAAATTGATCAATGACCAATGAATCTGAATAAAATCCATTAGCTCCTTTACCCACACATAACGATACAAACAAAACCATATAAGCAAAAATCTTAATATTTTAATTTTCTTCCTTAATTAAAATTTTGAATTTAGCATATAAAAAGATAAGCATTTTAGTTTTAAACTGAATATAAATTGTAAAATTATATAGTTATTTTGACATTGGTTAATCACTCATCTACTTTTTGCATGTAATTGAAGTGCTTAGTCACCGACCCACAATCAACAACACGAAAAAGATCATAATAAGAAAAAATATTAAAGTTTTAATTTTATTGATATTACATATCTTAATCTAACATATAAACAAACGAACATTTCACTACTTAATTAAAATGGAAGGTAAAATCGTAGAGATATCATAATCAGCCGTATTAAAAGGGCAATATCTTCGACAAAGTTAATTTTTCATGGTTCTCTCCTACACAGGAGTCTTCGCGACAACAAATAAAACTATAGAATTAATATCTAAAAATCAACCTAAAACATTTTGATAGATAAAAAGGAAATGTGTAGTGTTTGTGCGTAGAGGTTCAATAATTCAATATAATGATAATAATATAATAACAAAAGTAATCATCTATAAACAAAATTTTTAGTCAAGAAATCGACATGATTTTTCTCAAGAAGATTAAATTTACAATGAATCAAGCATGTAGGGTTTCGATTGCTGATCCACACGCGCAACTCCATACACAGTTCTCATCATCTGCGTAGTTCATAATAGTAATGCAGTTAGATAATGATGAAACACGATAATTGCATATTATAAGGGAGTGAAAATTGAAAACTGGTTGGATGATGAACATACCGACCAATTGAAAATTGCACTCATCTTCATCTTTAAGGGCTCGAAACAAACATAAATTTTGTTAGAAACAAAAATTACAATCTTGAAATGTAAACGAATTGAGTAGATTCGAATGATTGAAATACCTGCAACAGCCTGAAAACCAGATATCCACTGTATGGTTTGTAGATCTTAGATATGGACCAATCCATCATCATGGACATAACAAAAAGAGCAATGACAGACTTATTATAAAATCATAGATATACTATTTGACTACTCTTTCATGAAAGTTGAGCATAAAATTAAACAACCACCTGATGTTGTCAATGGGGATCGACATTGAAATATATTCGTTGATTTGTTTATGTTGAAGATATGTACAAGCCTATTGATAGAGAAAGAAAGCACAAGGGTGCATAAGTCATGTGCGGCGCGATATGAAAACAAATGATGTTTCATATAAATAAGGGAGAAAACATAGGGTCCCCTTAACATAGTGGTAGGTGTGGTAGGTTTTCGTCAGACTTCACCGTTATGTAACTACGTAGAGAGAGCTTTTATGACATTTTTTTAACGGGGCCTTAACGATAACGGTGACATTCTAAATGTAACGTTTCATCAAGAAACAATCTAACCTAAGCTAAAATGGAATTTTATTCTAAATATACCGTTTCATCAGCTTGTTAAGGGAATGCTTATAAGCTATTAAGTTTTACGCTGTCACACGAACCAATCATTAGTACAACAAGATAATAAGAGCAAGATATGACTACTTACTAGTAGACAACTTCAATGGTTTTTCTTACTTCCCAACACATGATCGCTGCAAGAATAAAATGAATACTATCAAGTAAATGGAAACAATACAATTTTAAGATCACAACTGCTAAACCAATCAAATAATACAGCGGTAGCTTTAGCAATTTGGCCTTCATTCTGGTGCGATTGAAAGATAACAAACAGCCCCTCTTACAATTATTTGCGCAAGACACACCCCTCTACTTAAAACGCTTAATAAAGAAGCTCTTCTGTTAGAATTTTGATAAACGTTGTTATGATTTTGCTGACAAGTTATGCTGACCCAACTCATAGGTTGTTAGATTTGATATGTCAGCAAACTAAAACGGCGTGGTTTTGCCTTTTGGTTGATTTTTATTGAGAAGGAGATTTTCATCTCTTATCACTTCTCTCGTAATCACCCGGCCTCCACCACGGGCTCTCCACTGCCCATCTTCAATTGGCAAAGCTCGATAATCCATCTCCAATAAGAGATTTGACGATTGGAGATTGGAGGTTGAGAGCTCGTGGTGGAGGTCAGGTGATTACGAGTGAAAGGATAAGGAGATGGAAATTTCTTTCTCAGTAAAAATCAATCAAAAGACAAAACGACGTCGTTTCGATTTGCTGACATGTCAAATCTGACAACCTACGGCCTGAATCAACATAACTTGTCAGCAAAATCATAACGACGTTTATCAAAATTCTAACAAAAGGGCTTATTTGTTAAGTGTTCTAAGTAGAGGAGTGTATTTTGCGCAAATAATTATAAAATGACCTGTTTGTTATCTTTCAATAATACAGCGCCTTGCTATCCCTAAATTAAATAAATACCGTTTACTCAATTTGTATTTGTCTTAAATACTTTTTTTATTTGCTCTCCATTCTTCAATTTGGAGTTCCCGATCATCGTGAAGGACAGCCTAGCAGCGGAAGCGACACGGCCAACTCTCTTTGCTCTCAGCCATCAGGTACACTACTGTCTCTCTGCTCAATTCTTTAGGGTTTTCAACCGTTTTCTCAGTAATTCTTCTTCTGATGTACTCTTTCGATGGTACTAAAGAGTTTTACTTGATTAAACTTTGGCTTCTTCCAGATTCTAGTTTCTCGAGATCGTTGCTAGGTTCAACCTGTTTCAAGACCTGACATTCAATTTCAGGCTGCCTTTCAATTTGACGAAATTACATTCCATTCAACGATATGGTATCTTTCTCTTCCTCTATCTTGCTCTGCTGATCTGTATATGCTTGAGAAATTCAGTCGTCGTAATGAAAATTGGAAAAAGAGGAACTTTGTTATGGAACATTGCTGCCTATGTTTCCTTCTTCTTTTGGTGTTTTTCTCTGCGTTCTTTAGTTTGGAATAATTCATTTAGCAATCTAGAAGGATACGGTCTTATGTGTTATATCTCACTTCCTGTTTGCAGCTTCCTCTTTCGCTATTGAAGACTGCACAAGGCCATCCAATGGTAAGTTAGCTTTGGAATTTTGGTACTTGTAATTCTTTTGGGAGTTCTTGTTTGGGCTTTGTTTACCACTTTGATTCTTTGGCTGCAGCTTGTAATTCATGGTGGTTTAAATTGTCACAGTTGGTTGAACTTAAAAATGGCGAAACTTACAATGGACATTTGGTCAATTGTGACACTTGGATGAACATTCATCTTCGAGAAGTTATCTGCACCTCTAAGGTAGATCTTTCATTCATTAATTTACTATTTTACTCATAGTTTACCGGGTAGCTTAGATTAGGGAAATGGCTATAGGAATTGTGGTCCAATGAGAATGAGAATTGGACTTGAAAAATTGGGGATAAATTCCCATCCCTAGGTTCCCATAGTCAATTCCTAATTCAAACTACCCCTACATGATTCTTGTCTCATAAAGCATGAAGGATGGGTCAATTTCATACTCCTGAATTTTTGTACCGATTGCAGGATGGAGACAGATTTTGGCGTATGCCTGAATGCTACATTCGTGGAAATACAATCAAGTATCTCAGAGTTCCTGACGAGGTATTTTGTGAAATTGTCTAACTCGGAGCAAGGATTGTGCTAATGTAGTTTTGTACCAAAGCATCGCAAAACTAGTTCTCTTTCTCTTGATGTGATTCCTGTTGCTTATTTAATTTCAACTTTTGATTTGTTCTTAGGAGAAGTCATTAGGATTCACTCTGATACGGTATCTACGTATTATCGTCAAATGGCAGATGATTAATTTGGGGTGCTTGATAATTGTTACCATTGATTCTCTCATGTAGCAATGTGATGAAAACTGAAATTAAACTGTTAAGTGTGCTCAAGAATTTGAATGATACTACAGTGTAACCTACTGGAAAATATTGTGTATGGGTTTTATGTGATGTATATACGAATCCTTAGTGTCTTCAGAAATGTAAATGAGGTGTATTTTATGTAGCAGAAAGGGGCTTAGCACCTTTTTGTGTCATCGTTTGCTTCATGTGTAACTGATCCTTATATTGCTGTCAGATAACTTCTTTCAGATATTCTATATGTTCCACTGTCACGTTTATGATATTACTTTCAACTAGGCACCATGATCTTTGGCCACTTCTGCTCTTAAGACTCTGCTCCTCGTATCTTTCAGGTGATTGATAAAGTTCAGGAAGACAAAACTCAGGAAGACAAACTCGCTCAGGTATGATCCTGCTAGTATTTGTGCTGTTAGCATTATTAAACCAATAACTTAGCCTGTTGAAATGGTCTCTTGAACTAGTATATATAGCTTGAAACAGATCTGCCGTATCGGACACGTATACACTCTGCTAAGAGCACTGTAACCATTCCATATGTTCGGTTAGCAAATAACGTTTTGTACAATGTTACCCGAGGACTGCTTTTCATTATCTGCATATGGGAAGAAGGAACTAGGAAAAGTCCTAATGATTCATTTTGTGCTCATGTGGTTGAGTTATGTGCTATATAGTTTGTGATGCATCGGCTAATGGCAGCAGATACTAGCATAGTGTGTTGGTTATGCTAATTAAGTCAATTTGAAGCACAGATCGAAAGCCGCCTGGAGTTGGACGTGGGAGAGGGAGGGGTAGAGAAGATGGTCCAGGAGGTGGAAGAGCAGCAAAGAGTGTCGGGCGTGGATTTGATGATGGAGCTGCCAAGGGCCCAGGTGCAGGTCGTGGAAAAAGTGGTCCTGGTGGAAAGGCTGGTGCGAACAGAGGTAAGAACCTGAATGCACTGATTCTTCTGAATTAATATCATGTAGCAAGTTCAGATTTCAAGTTTGAAGCTGAGCAGCGTTCCTCAACTAATATTACCATTGAGCCAACAACTTAGCAAACTTGGTAATTAATTTTGACAGGTCCAGTTAGAGGCCGTGGCTGAAACATGAGTATTGAGGAAGAAGATGGAAGGGTGAGCTTGCTACTGTTTTAGATGCATTTGGCCCCAAACGTTTTCAATCGATTGATTGTTATTTTGTTGGACTAAAATTTCAGCGTTATAGGCATATGGTTCTGCAATATTCAATCAAGCCTTGTTCTTGTTTATAAGATAACCTGTAAATGAAGGTGGAACTTGTGGTTTAAGTAAAATCTCCGAGTATATGCACAAATTGTCATATATATGGCCTTAAAAGTATACCTTTTTTCTCCGGTGCAACGCACCTAACCTTTATTCATGATTAAGCGAGTCTCAGAAACACCAAGTACATAATAATGAGATTAGCAAGCCAACAAAAGATCAGAAATAGGAAAATTATACACACTTAAGAGGGATCTACTACCATTAGGACACCCCTAAGTGTCCTTATATGAGGACACCTTTAAGAGCCGTAGGATTAGTTTTTTTATCTAATGACAGATATGAGCTGGGGGTTAAATGGGTCATTTAAAAATAATATTAGGGGATTGCAATTGGTGGTTACCTTATCTTAGAAGAGAGACAAAATCAAGCTTTTAATTCGGCGCAATTTTTTTAGCCAAAAAATTAAAGCTTTGTTTCTTCCTCCTAAAACTCCTCCAGCCGGCGTTTTCCTCAATTTCATCCGACTCGACTCACCGCCGCGGCAAGTAAGGAACCTGATGACGGCAGCTTGATGGAGGAGATGGGAGCTCCACTTCGGGATCCTCTGCCGTCGACAAATCCCTCTCACTCCCGGCGGACTTCTTCACAAGTGAATTCCACAACGGAGGTTTTATCCGGAGCTAATATCCCCGCCGGCGGAAACTTGAATAGTCCCCCCAAAAAGGTTAGAAGCTTCTGGAACAAAGCTTTTGGTGTCGATTATTGAGTTTTTTCTTGCATGTCGGTGCTTTCTCATTATCTTCTTGATTTGGAAGTGCATGCTTGATTCTTGGTGTGTATTGTTCCTATGAGGTTCATTTGGAACAAAGTTATTGGGTCTTGGTGTGCAATTCCAAACCTAAAATTTAAAATCTGGAGAACCTAAAATTCGCATTTTCCGCTGAACTTGTTCTGTTCCAATCTAGGCAGTCAATTTCAACCCATCTGTTGGATACTCTGCTGTGTGGTTAAATGGGTAGACATTGTTGTATCAGTTTGATTTTGATTTTGCTATTTAAGATTTTCTGTTCTCTGTTCGAAACACTGCTGTTCTCTTGATTTTGATTTTGGAAATTCGAAGTAGAACAGTGTTGTTCTCTGTTTCGTTATTAGATTTGTGGAACACAGAGCATATGTTTGGATTCCTTACACTCGGTGTTCTGATGAATTATATGAATTCATGCCTTGAAATGAAGTTGTCTTAGTTAAAACTTTCATGGTCTGAAATCTAGTAGCGTTTGTTGCTTAGTTTTACTAATTCTGTTTCAATTTGAAATCAGTTTGGAATCAAGTTTGAAACAGTGTGTCTAGTGTTCTTATGAGATACTTTTGGAACATATCATGTATAATCCTCTATTCCTATGATTAAAACAGATCATGTTCCTGCTCAAATGATTAATTTGGTTGATTGACGTGGGATTAGCTATATTTTTCTATCAAATTGAGTTCTTCAGAGGTGTGTAATAAGTTTGTTAGGGTTTTAAAAATAGTTCTTTAGAGGTGTGTAATCAGTTCCAAATGTCCCAATTAGAATGATCTGAAACATACTTTATTCCAATTTAAGTTCAATCTATGTTATACTTGTAAAAGGTAGTCTGTTCCGATTATAATGATCCGGAACATACTAAATTCATACCATTTAAGTTTAGTTTGTGTTAAAGGGGTGAAAAGATAGTTTGTTCCAATAAGAAAAATCTGGAACATACTATATTCCAATTGCCTTATATTATGTTATTTCATTGTATGTTTTCGAAATCAAGTCGTCTGAGTTATAAAGTTCCTTGGTTTGATATTTAGGATAGTTTGTTGCTCTTAATTAGTTTGAGTATTTCAGTTTTAGTTTGATCTTGAAGTCGTCTAAGAGTATAATTTCAGTTTGTGTAGTGTTCCTCTGAGATGCATTTGGAATAAAGTATGTAGTTTCTCAATCTGAGTTTGCCATTCACTATGTTATTTTGTTTCTTGGAGCAGGGAAGGTTATAGAAATTCAACAAAGGAGGACAACATGCTGCTATTGCAACTGTATACCAGATCCAAAGCCAGAGCCATTTAATACTCAGGGAAAAACCCGATGAAGATGGTGAAGTCATGAGATCGGAACCATATTAAAGAAGGAAAGGTGTGAATTGAAATCAACAACCGCCACCGCCAATCATCGTCTTCTTCTTCTTTCTCTTTTATTCCGATTTTTCTACATAGGAACATGGTTCCTTTTATTTGTGTTCCGGATTTGTACTTTGGTACCATGTAACATGTTCATTTTTAAGAACAAGTTGTTCCGGTTTGACGATTAGAACATGTTCATCTTGTTCTAGTTTTTTGTAACAAGTTGTAGATTTTGTTTCATTTATACAAAGTTGTAGATTTTGAATCATATACCTGTTTTTCAGATCTGGAACAAATTCAAATGTCATATCCTTTCTCGATTTGCATTTTGCCAAATAAAAATATGTGAATCATGTATCAGTTTCTCAAATTTGGAACATGTTCATATATGGATCAAACAAGTTCCATTACTTTTAAAATGGATCAAACAAGTTTCATTACTTTTGAAATGGATTAAACAAGTTCCATTACTTTTAGAATGGATCAAGTGCTTAACTAATAAATCCAGATCGTTAAAAATTAATAATAAACTTAAAAAATAATCTCAAATTAAAAAACTCTCTAGTAAGTTCGGAACATGTGGTCTATATTAATGATTTTGAAAAAGAAGAACCTAAATAATTCATAAAAAAAAAGAACCTAAATAAGTAAATGATATAATATTAAATGATAATAAATTAACTGAGATTTTTTAGGATTAGTTTCCGTAAACTGATTTGATTCCCCAAATAACAACCTATTGAATGGTAATTAATTAAAAGCAAAATTACTCTACTGCCCATTTATTCTAAATCATTAGATCTAATTTAAATTAATTAATGGTAGAGATTAGTGTCCTCATATGAGGACAAAATCTAGTGTCCTAATGGTAGAATTTGCCCACTTAAGAGAAGATAATCAACTGCATGATTATCTGATTGAATCTAATCGGTAGAGTGCTAATGAACCCATCTTCCTCGCGAGATGAACAACTTACTTTAGAAATCGAGTTGCACCTGTACATCGATAATCTTTTTTCAAATTATTACAAATCTTTTGATAACTTTTTTTCAAATTATTAGAAATCTTTGATAACCTTTTCAATTATTAGAAAACCTGTACACTTATGATCATTCTCAAGCATCACATAGGAGTGAATTTATTTACAGTAGACAAATTATGGTCTTTAAACAAAATTACTTGTTAATTACACCAACATAAGTAAACAATATAACAGAACGAACCCACACTTGAACAACAAACAAAATACTAAATAGTTAGCACAAATTTGGCTTTATTCATACAACCAGCATACAAGCTGCTACGATCACACAGACGCCGCCATTCCTCAAATTCCATGATCAGAATCAGCCAGAGATCTGAACGCTCTTCACTTCAGCCTTCTTCTCCTCCTCCTTAGGAACTGTAACAGTCAGCACACCGTTCTCCATCCCAGCCTTCACCTCATCCACCTTCGCATTCTCCGGCAGCCTGAACCTCCTCACGAACTTCCCGCTGCTCCTCTCCACCCGATGCCACTTGTCGTTCTTCTCCTCCTGTTCTTTGCTCCTCTCCCCGCTGATCTGCAGTATCCTCCCTTCTTCCACTTCCACCTTCACCTCTTCCTTCTTCAGCCCAGGCACATCCGCTTTAAACACGTGAGCCTCCGGAGTCTCCTTCCAGTCGATCCTCGCGTTCACGAACACCGATGTCTCACGCTCCGCTGTGGACGATTGGTTAGGGATTGTGGAGAGGGATCCGCCGGGAGTGAAGAAGCCTTCGAAGGGATCCCAAATGTCGAGGGAGAATGGATCGAAGACGTTGCTCCTGCGGTTGCCGAAGAAGCTCGGAATCAGAGACATGATTTTGGAGATTGAAAATGTGTAATTAAGTTGGGGATTAATATTTATTGCTTCGAGTGATCTGAATAGAAATTCAATTGGTTGATGATGGGAATTTGATTGGGAGAGTTTATATATAGGGTAGAGAGGAAGCTTCTGGTATTCACTGGAGAAAAGAAACGAAACTTCTGGGGATTTTGGTGAGCCGCCCGGCACAAAGTTCTGGAAGCAACCTGATGCTGGAAGATGGAGGACTAACCAACCCACTGCATGAATTCAAAACCCTTCCCATACAGCTTGTAATTCCACCAACATCTGGTTTTACAGCGACGAATTCATAACAGCCTAATGAAATCTTAATGCTAACAAGGGGAAAAGTCCTTGTGAAAAGAATTATGATTTCCAATATTGCAATTTAATAGGTTAAAGTTCACCTAATAATACAACTAGGGTCAAAATAAGTACAAGCAATTGGCTAAGTTACCAGCTCGTCAAAACAATATTTAAGATCGTTGTTTGTTTCAGTCATTTCCTTTTCTATATACTATGGAAGTTCCAGCAGCCATCTTCGGGAAGATGGCGCCAATTCTGTTGTTTGATTTCTTTCGATCCTACAAGTAATCGTGTCGAAGCTCCGAAGACGGAAGTAGTAAGTCTCTTAGCTTCATTCCCATTAGCTCGTCTAGGGTTTTTGAGTCCACAATTGAAGTCTCGTACTGTATGTATGGTGTTATACTCGATTATCAGTGTTGCTTCGTCTCACACTTTTAAGACAAAAAAAGCAGTATGGGTTTAGACTGTTCATTACTGTTTCTTATGAACAGTACTGAACAGTACCCCAACCTTTTGCCTTCACTTCTCATATGAACAGTGGACACACTCATTTTAGTTCCCTGTTCTTCCTTCTGTCCATTCGCTAATCCCTTTTCGGTTCCCATTTTAATCCCTTTCTTCCTTCTCCTCTTTAGTTTCCGTCCAAAGTTATTTTCGATCTATGGGCTTAGTTTGTTTCGACAGTTCCGAAATCGAGTTTTTTTCCATCTACCTCTCTCCAGCAGGTCTGCAATCAAGAGTCTCTGTAGCTCCCTTTCTTGCCGATTTCCTTTACCCTCTGTTCTTGCCCTTGCTATTCATCTAATTCCTTCGTTCCCTTTTGGTTGTCGTCGGGCTGAAAAAACCTCGCCTTTTGGCTGTCGTCGATGGATTTTTTTTACTCTCTTTCTTCCTCCGTACCTTCTCCCCCTGCTGTTCTCTCGCCTCCTATATACTGTGCTTCGCTCTCCTCCGATCTAGGTCATTGTTGAGAAGCTGGTTGGTCGCAATCAAGCATCTTAGAGGTCTACACTCTCCAAGATGGAATTTTCTCAGAAATTTCAAGCTTCCACATTATGGGTAGCCAACAAACTTCCAATTTCAAACTTTTATTGGACTCTTTTGTCTGAACCTTTTCTCCTTCGGGATTGTTATGTGCCAGGTTGGGTTTCAAAGGGTCAGGATGCCATTAGACCAATCCTTGGTGCTTATATGAAGGTTTGTGTTGTGAGCCTCTGCTGATATCTGTCTGTTTCTCTGCATATTCCCAGTTATTGCTGCTTTTTAAAATGATTCTCTGTTATTACTACATGCGAGTTCATAGATTATATTTACTTACTAGACTGTCTTTGACTTTATGATTTATGAGCAAGGAGACGTTGAATCATTGAATAAGTATTGCAGCTCCGAAGTAATTCCTCAGTGCAAAGAAGACCATAAATCTTTCAAGAGTCATGGCGTTTTCTCTATCAATAAGGTAGGCCATTTTTATCTTTTATCTACGAACTAAAAGACTCTACCTTTGTTGTTGTCTCTTTGTATCTCATACAATGATCCTCTTGGGAAAGCAAGCCAAGAGCATTAGAGAGCAAGTCACAAAGCAACAACAATTACACGATCCTTTCATCTCTTCTGTTTATAGGTTCTAGAGTTAGATTTGCTTTGGAAATGTAAAGATTGTGAGTTTGGGTTTTTAGCCTGTGATAGAGCAATTCAGTGTTAGTGGTTAAAAGACCTCGGATTTTATAGTAATCGTTACTGTTGAAGTGCATAGCCATCAACAACTGGAATAGCTCTCCAAGATTACTCAAGCTGGGAAAGTCTGTTTGTTCTCTTTGGACTGTCTTTTTTAACTCTCAATTGCTTTTATTATTGTTGATTTGGTTTTCTGTTTAGTAGGAGCAAGCAGAAGCACTTACTGTAAGAGGGTATGAGCATAGGCCAATGATGTTGTCATCTCTCGAGTACTCCAAACTCATCGTTCACACTGTGCCCCACAATTCACAGGCTGGTGTTTTTCAAGACGTTAAGTTACTTATGTGGTTGTTTCAGCCAGATAAGTTCAATCACCCATGCATCTATTTGTGCTTATTGATAGGAAACACTGTCATAGTCTTGACGATTTAGTTCAATAGATTGTTGGTTCATCGTTCATCCACCTTTGATGCTATCTCCAATGTTTTTATTGCTTACTTGGAAACAAGTCTTAAAGCCATTGTCAGAGCTCTTTATTTATAGTGTTTTTGCTCTTTCTTCCTCAATGCTTCTGTGATGATTTTGTATAAATGAGCAGTTTGATTCGTAATGGCGCTAAAGTGGCATTGGCTTGATCTAGGGAGGAGCTCGTGCCCAACTTCTCATCTATTCTGCCAGTTCCAATCACTTTTACAGTGTCCTCATCCATTTGGTAATCTCTAGGGATCAAACATTTGAGGGATCTCTCAAGACAAGTTAGGATGATAATTGTGTGTCTAATAGACGAGCCAACTTATAGGGGCAAGTCGCTATAAGAAGAGTTAGAAGTTAGTTTTATCTTTTCCTTTTCCGGATTGAGTTATTTGTCTTTTTCTTTTTCGGATTGGGTTAGTTTCGGAGTTGGAGTTTGAGTGAATTTCTGATTTAAATGTTCACTAGCTGTAAACGTCTAGACAAGTCTTAATTGAAAGTTTTCAACCCTAAAGTTGTTTTCATATGATTTTAAAGTTATTTTATCAAGCAATTATTACATTATTCTTATAATTGTATAAATATTTATAATTTCACCTACGGGTGAGCAAGATTATACCAACTCCAATTTAAATCCCCGCGGCATCGCGCGGCTACCTAACCTAGTCTACTATAAATTTTTAATTTCTTCCCGCTTTTAGGTTTATTCATGGATTTTTTTTTTGTTTCATGTTATTTGGCGACGATTAACTAACCAATTGGGTCTTTAGTGTTTACTGACAATTTCCATTCCGGTAGGAGAATTCCATAATTGATTTGCTACAGAGAGTGATGGCAACGGCCAGAATTGTCAACACTGGCGACTCAAGAAGGAAATTACTTTGATAATGACCATCAGAGCAAACCACAGTCACTCAATCTAATCGGACATGAAAGCTGGGAAGTTAGATCTCATTTTTCTGTGTTTATTTTTCTTTTGGTTTTCATTAGGGACCTCACCCGAGCTTCTTCCTTCTTTGAGTTCCTCCCGCTGTTGTGCTCTAACAGTACAAAATTTTCCAGGATGGAAGTTGTGGCTACTGTCGGTGGTGCTTTGCTTTCTGAATCTTTACGGATGCTGATTCAAAAGCTGGATGCCCATGAATTCCTGATGTATTTTCGTCAAGCAGAAAAAGTCCTGGCTGAGCTCAAGATGTGGGAGAGTATGTTAAGGAAGATCTATGCTGCGCTTGATGATGCTGAGGAGAAACAAATGACTAGTAGGTTGGTGAGCATATGGGTAAGTGAGCTTCGAGACTTGGCTTATGATGCCGAGGATGTGCTTGATTCGTTTTCTACAGAGCAATTGCGGAGGAAGCTTAAGGAAGAAACTCTTCTTCAAGTGAAGTAAGATTCAGAGACTGATCCCTGGTTGTTTCCCTGGCACCAGTCTGCAAACGCTGAAGTTCAATGCTGAGATGATGTCAAAGATTCAGGATATCACTGCCAGACTTCGGAAGATCAATGCGGAGAAAGATGACCTTGGATCTAAAGAATATTTATGGGAGGTCATGATGGGTCATCAACCTCTGAAAGGTTGCCAACTACTTCTCTGGTGAATTGAAAGCAGGGTTTATGGAGGGAGAATGATGAGCATGCCATTTTACAACTTCTGAAAGCTGAGGCAGCGATGAGGTATATCTGTGCTTCCAATAATTGGCAATGGGAGGCCTAGGTAAGACTACCCTAGCACAGCTAGTTCTTAGTCGTGCCAAATCGGGTTTGATTTTACAGCTTGGGTTTCAGTTGGTGAAGACTTTGACGTCCACAGATAACCAAGACCATTCTAGATTAGGTGGTTCGAGGGAAGGATTTAAATTTACTCCAAGAAACAGTTGAAGAAGAAGTTATCCAGAAAGAAATTTCTCATTGTCTTGATGTTTGGAATGAGAACTACGAAAAATGGGTACTTTGTCGAGCTCCACTTGAAGTGGATCTTCAGGAAGCAAAATAGTAGTTACTACTCGGAATGCAAGTGTTGCATCAATCATGGGTACTGATCCCCCGTATCATCTCAAGGAGTTGGCTTTTAATGGTTGCCTCTCTCTGATTTGCGAGCATGCTTTGGGAGAAGAAATTTGCAGCCCACTCCAATCTGGAAGAGATTGGCAAAAAATTGTTGAAAAATGTCCGGGTTTACCTTTAGCTGTTAAGGTTATGGGAGGTCTATTACGAGGTAAACAGAATCCCAGGCTATGGGAAGAAGTATTGAACAGCAAGATATGGGAGTTTCCTGAGAGCAATGGCATTCTTCCTGCTCTGAGGGTGAGCTACTATCACCTTCCTTCACATTTGAAGCAATGCTTTGCTTATTGTGGAATATTGCCAAAGGACTTCGAGATTGAAGAGGATGAGTTGGTTTACTGTGGATGGCAGAGGGCTTCCTAGCACAGGCAAAGGAAAAGAAGTATGCAAAGGACTTGGGTCATAGATATTTTCATGATTTAGTTTCAAGAATCATTTTCCAACAATCAAAGTGAGCACAATCTAGATTCACATGCATGACTTAATAAATGATCTGGGCTGAGTTCGAGAGTAAAAATATCTGTTTCAAGTTGGATGGCAATTTGGAAGAGACAAATTCATGTTCAAAAGTTCGCTACTCATCTTTCAACCGCCACACATTGATTTGTTGCCAAGATTTGAAGTCTTCGACAATATGAAGAACTTGCGATCATTCTTGCCCTGCCAATTCTCCAATATATCAAGGTACTTTCTGTCCAACCAATGTTGTTTGAGTTGATACCAGAACTAACATATTGAGGGTACTCTCGTTAGCTGGTTATAGATTGGAGAAAGTTACCAGAAAGATTTTTCTTTTACAGCATTTCGGTATCTCAACTTGTCCTACACTGATATTGTTAGCTTGCCTGAACTTGGTTGGTGAGCTTGTCAATTGCAAACTTTGAGATTACGAGGGTGTCAGAGACTTGTTAAATTGCCAAGAAGTATAGGCAATTTGATCAATCCTGCAGGGCTTGACAACCAGGAAACATAGAACTTGCAAGAGCTTCCAGCGAGATAGCCAAGTTACGAAATCTCGTTACTTTACGCAAGTTTGTAGTAGGGAAAGGAAGGGGCTCAGAATACTGGACTTGGGGAAGTTGGTTCTACTTCAAGGAAAGCTTCACATAAAGGATTGTGCAATGTTCTGAACAGCCAAGAAACAGAGCTCGCTAATTTGAAACACAAGCAAGGTGTTGAGGATCTTGGCCTTGGAATGGTCTTCTGACTTCCAATGTTCCCGTAATGCGACAAACGAATTTGAGGTGTTGAACTTACTGATGCCTCATCTGAAATTGAAAAAGCTTTGGATTAAGCTTTATGCTGGCATACAGTTTCCCAGCATGGGTTGGAGATCCCAAATTCACTGATATGGTGCATTTAGAGCTCTTGAATTGTAAGAAACTCGAGTCACTCCCCCCACTTGGCAGCTACCGTCGCTTCATGACTGGAAATCAGTGGCCTGGATGTAGTGAAAGAAGTTGGAGCAGAATTTTATGGGCAAAGTAGTGGTAATAATTCAAATTTGACTGGTTCCTTTCCAGCATTGGAGACTCTAATAATCAGGATATGTCAGAGTTGGTAGAGTGGTCTTGTTTGCAGGATGACTGAAAGGACTACGCTCATTTCCCTAAGTTTGCTCAATCTTACAATCAGGAATGCCCCAAGTTGATTGGACAATTGCCAAACTCCCTGCCTTGCCTCAAAAACTGGTAATTCATGGGTGCCAAAGGTTGGCTAATCTACCCGAACCTTTGTCTCTGTCAGAATATCTATTAGTGAAGTGGACGAAGATGATACCCATAAAAGTATGCAGCTAAAATCTCTTGCAAAGTTAAACCTAAAAACTTGCAAGCCTGGTCAGTATGCAAGAAGTGCCGAGGCTTCGGGCCCTTCCTTGCTTAAAAGATTTATCATATAAAAAACTGTGAGCAACTTTTGTTTCTACAGAAGGAGAGAAGGGCTTCTACCATCTAGTCTTGAACCTTGTGGAATAATGATTGCCCGAAGCTTGAGAAGTGTCAAACAATCTCCACGAGCTCACACATCTCAACAGGTTGAGTGTCCATGTGCCCGAAGCTTGTATCCTTTGGAGAACAAAGGATTGCCATCAGCATTGTGATGTGTGCGATCTCAAGTTGTCCTTCTTTGAAGTCCTTGGTTATAAGAGACATCACCACAATTGAGGATAGAATCAAATGTCCTACCATCTTGAGAGATTAAGTCTTATGGATGTTATTCTCTCACGATCTTTCCCTCTGGCATGTTTACTGAATCATTGAAGAATCTATCTATCGGCACCTTCAACCAGTCTTTAGAAGAGCTATGCCATCTTGCTCTTCCTCACCTCACAGATTTGTCAATTGAAGATAGTCCAGAGTTAGAGTGGTTCCCAGACATTGCATTGCCTTTTCTCCTTATCATCAAACGTCTCAGGATTCAGTGCTGCAGTAATTTGAGGTCTCTTCCCAACCAATTGACAGAGCTGACGTCTCTTCTGTTTTTGGTGGTATCTAGCTGCAGGAGTCTAAAGTCTTTCCCTGAAAGTGGATTTCCTTCGAACCTAGTTGTGCTTGTGATCAAACACTGCGAGAGTCTCAAGCAACCAATATGTGAATGGGGGATCAACAGACTTATGTCACTGAAACGACTTTATATCTCCGGTGAATGTCCTAGTACTAGGGTGCTGTGCTTCCAGATGATGAGGGGATTTGGCTTCCAACTTCACTCACCTTTCTCTTCATTTCAAAGTTCAGTGAGCTTAAGTCTGTATCCAGAGGACTTAAATGCCTCACATCTCTGGAAGAGTTGTTGATAATGTACTGCCCAAAGGTTCAGCATTTACCAAAGGAGGGACTCCCTCCGTCACTTGGATCCCTAAAACTACACGCCTGCCCTGGTTTGAACAAACGGTGCCTGAAACAGAAAGGAGAATATTGGCCCTTGATGCAACAGATTCCTTGTGTGGTAATTCATTAGAATGAATCTTCTTCGTATTCTTGGCAAGACCCTTAAATTCACTCTACAGATTCTTATTGTTACTTTGTTAGAAGATGTTCAGCGGTGATGTTATTATTTTAGGGAGGTGGAGGGGAGCTTGCTTTTGTTTTAGAAGCATTTTGGCGCCCAAACTTTGTTTCAGTTGATCTGAGTGTTATTTGTTCGTCTAAACTCTAGTCGTTAAAAGCACATGGTTCTGCAATATAACATCTGCAATCAAAAGCTTGTTCTTGTTTACAAGGAAACCCAGAAACCAATGTGGGAAATGTAGTTGCAAGTGTGAAACAGGGGTAGGTTAAATGTGGAAGTTAAAGTATGCACAAAGTTATCCGAATACTCACCTCAAATCTAATTTTTATTTGGGGGGACGGAGTTGAAGTATCTGATTCATACCCAACCTGATTAGGTACCTGATATAAAATAATATTATATTAGTCACAATATTTCATCAATCAGTTTTTCCTTTAATTATTCAGTTTTTCACTTTTTTCAGTTCAACTCATTGATTGACCAGTTTGTTGTTCTTTTTTGAAGTCCTAATGTTTGAAAATCATAGGGCCATGAAAATCTATTTACAATCCGGATGCAGATAAATTTGGAATTCACACGAGCTTATCCGATACTTGGAATGGAAATCGATACCCATTTTGGAGTAGAGATGATTTATATTTTATACCCGTTTAGTCTCGCGGAGTGGGTACAAGTAAAATTCTACAAAAAATTTGTCATATTTAGCGTATTCTAACTAATGTAGTCAAAATCCTGATTTTAATCTTAAACTCTTACGATTTTATGATTTCACGGGTCTCTAGCGATCTTGATTCCACGCAAAATCTATAGATCATAAAATCTAGTAAAATCTCGATTAAAATCTTAGAATTTTATAAAATCTTGTATTTTACGATTTCACTTTCTAGAGAAAATTACCAGTTTATACAACTGAACAAAGACAATTAAATTAAATTAATTTTGTTTTAAAATTTTGATTAATTAAATTAGAAGCTATTACTAAAAATATATACAAAAACTAATAAGCATTTCCTTGAATGACTGGTTAAGAGCCTACATTCTCTTTTTTTTTTTAGCTAAATTTTTCAAAGTTGGGTAATGATCTACTTTTTCGTCTCACCAACTCAAATAACATAGATATAAAAATGTTTGATTTAATTACATATTTAATCTTAATATGTTGACTTAAATGTTTCAATAATAGTTCATAAAATCGTAGTATTAAATATACTACAATTTCAATTACACATGTTTTTTATTTCCACCTAGAATCCCGATTTTCACTGCATAGACTCTCACTTCTAAGGTAAATGAGTTATTAAATGACAGATTATGGAACGATTCACAGAGGAAGTAAATTAGTTACAGTAGACAAATTAAGGCTTTAATCCAAATTACTTATCAATTACACCAACACAGGTAAACAGCCATAGTCGAACTCGAACTCGAACTCGAACGAACCCACACTGTGAACAAACAATAGCGAAACAGAAGCACACATTTGATATTCCATTTCCAATTCCTCGAATTCCATGATCAGAATCAGCCAGAGATCTGAACGCTCTTCACTTCAGCCTTCTTCTCCTCTGCCTTAGGAACAGTAACAGTCAGCACACCGTTCTCCATCCCAGCCTTCACCTCATCCACCTTCGCATTCTCCGGCAGCCTGAACCTCCTCACGAACTTCCCGCTGCTCCTCTCCACCCGATGCCACTTGTCGTTCTTCTCCTCCTGTTCTTTGCTCCTCTCCCCGCTGATCTGCAGTATCCTCCCTTCTTCCACTTCCACCTTCACCTCTTCCTTCTTCAGCCCAGGCACATCCGCTTTAAACACGTGAGCCTCCGGAGTCTCCTTCCAGTCGATCCTCGCGTTCACGAACACCGATGTCTCACGCTCCGCTGTGGACGATTGGTTAGGGATTGTGGAGAGGGATCCGCCGGGAGTGAAGAAGCCTTCGAAGGGATCCCAAATGTCGAGGGAGAATGGATCGAAGACGTTGCTCCTGCGGTTGCCGAAGAAGCTCGGAATCAGAGACATGATTTTGGAGATTGAAAATGTGTAATTAAGTTGGGGATTTAATTGCTTCGAGTGATCTGAATAGAAATTCAATTGGTTGATGATGGGAATTTGATTGGGAGAGTTTATATATAGGGTAGAGAGAAGCTTCTGGTATTCACTGGAGAAAAGAAACGAAACTTCTGGGGATTGTTTTGGTGAGCCGCCCCCTCCATCTTCTTCTACGAACAATCTTCCAGCTTCAGGTTGCTTCCAGAACTGTGTATGCAAAGCAGACTGAGATAATTACTTAATTAGTTAATTAATAGGTAATAATAATGTAAAAAATCCCCAATTTTATCTTTCAATAATTTTGAACAAAAAACTTTGAATTAAATTCAACTTGCACCGATATCGAGTTTCCTAGCAAGCACAATTAGTAGAATAATTAATTCTTGTGAAAAAAGACATCGGCTAAATTAAAATTGCATAAAAAAATACAAAGAAAACAAATGAAAATACCAATATTAATTCACATACCACATCAGCCGACACGGCATGTAATTCATTTAACTCAGACACCATTCGGAAAGAGTGGGAAACATCTGTTGCTTTTTGTTCAGCTGTTTTCGAAGAGAGCTGGTATACATTTAAGTGTTCCGGCTGATGGCTGGAAACTGATTACGGAGTCAGGGAAAGTTAATCAGCGTAAGTTATTGTAATTAAAAATATGCAATTATTTCAAACAACACTTGCCTGGTACGTAGACTGTCAGTAATCGCAATAGCTTGGGTCTACAACAACTCGTGTAGCGGCAGTACTGTATTCACTTAGCACACCTGTGGCCATATATGTGTAGGTTTGTAAATAAATCGGAAGTCATAAACCCGAAAATGTTCAAATCTGATAGTTCAAGTACGGGAAATAAAAAATGTTGCATTAAAATAAAAAACAAACCATTAAACGTTGTTACACGTAAAGCCCTAAGTGATATAATAACAGGTGACGTCCCATCGCGGGCCATCAAAGCTGGTGCGTCGAGGATACGTGTGAAATCAGCCCACAAAGTTACCGGAAATGTTAACCCTCTGAAGAGAAAATAAATACATACGAATCCATTACATGGCAAAATATGATTGTGCCAAAAAATTTGGGAGGAAAGAAGTACAAAAAAAAAGGAGGGGTGAAAACAATCATACCTTGTGTTCACCAGAACTACTTCTTGTACAGACATTATTGTATTAGTAGAAGTTGCTGTAATATGATTGGAAACGGATATGGATATGGGACGACCAATCACATCTACAATATGACAAAATACAGGAGAAAATAAACAACAAAAAAAAAATCGAGGAATAATTGAGAATATGAAAAAAAAAGGGTAACCTGACAGATGAGGACATGAACTCTCTTGACTTGGTAAGTCTTCAAACTCTACATATTCGAATGCCGTCAATGGAAAAGACGGAGGAGGCGAGCAAATGATGCGAGCAACATTTGATGGGGCTACAGCCAACATCCGCGGGTAAGAACATGTACGGAAAGCTTTGCGCGGCATCTGCAAAGGGCATCTGGCAAGTTCATAAATACTACCTACGACAATTTGATCTTCCAAGATATCAGCAAAGGCCTGATGCGAGGTGCCTTCTATCTCAGTAACCTACGCAAAACACATCAGCACGACATAAATAATTACTGGTACGAATAAAATAATAATGGAATGAAAACACTAATAGAAACAATAAAGAGAAGAAACACATACTTCTACATCGACCCACAATGTTCCAAACGCGTAGAACTGATCCGGCCTAGAAGGATTCCCAACTTTCCATGTATTAAGTAAACGGAGATGCAACTCCGCGTCAGACTTGTCGAAACTCATCGTGGACAAAACAGACGAAGACATGATTATGATTAACCCAATTCAGTCACAAAACGAAAACATGTGAAGAAGAAACACATAGTCAATGAGGTTATATAGAAGGATTGAAAACAGCCGATGGAAACATACACAAACGGAGACAAAGACACGCCAGCATGGAGCAAAGTCGGAGGGCTGCATGGCTGCCAAAGCAGACACGTAGGAAGGCGACGTGTCAAGACAATAGAAGAATAGGCTAAACTGCAGAGGGATTGAAAGCAGCCGATGGAAACATGCACAAACGGAGACAAAGACACGCCAGCATGAAGCACAGTCGGCGGGCTGCATGGATGCCAAAGCAGACACGTAGGAAGGCGACGTGTCAACACAACAGAAGAATAGGCTAAACTGCCAAATCGGAGGCAGCAGCAAGGTGCTGATGCATAGTCGGCGGAAGCAGCACAAAGGACAAAAACAAAGAGACCTGCTGCAGATAAAGCTAAAAAACGGAGGCCCAACAAAATATAAATATGGCCCAATAGTAGCCCAATCTTTAATGAACAGTACCAACACACTAAAAATAGGCAAAAATTTCGGACGGGAAGGGACCTTGCTTTATAGGTTTCTTTAATAATGTTCAAACTTTAAGAAATATAATTTCTTAAGTGGGTAAATATTTTATCATTTCAAGCGAATAAATTTTGAAAATGGGTGAAATTAAACCAAGAGATGCACTGAAATATTTCGAGCAACCACCATTACACACTTGAACATTGTTGATAGCCCTTTAATTCTAAACTGTCAATAATTTTTAGCCATCAAACTTTTTTGGACCAACCTTTGTGGTTTGCAAAAAAAAAATATTACAGCACTGATAGATACAACAAGAGTACAAGAATCAAGTATCTAAAAAAAAAGAGATGATGCTAGCTACCTAGTACGGTTGATGCCTACTGTTCTTCCGTTTCTTGGGTGGTTTGATCACCAAAGCACTTGACGTCCAGGACCGATCAATCATACTGGACCCGTCCGAAAGCCAGCAACACAATCGGCCATCCTCCCCGCCAGTCCATCCAAAGGCACCTCCATTGCTAGGAAGAGGTCCATGCGTCGTCCCCGACATCATTGGCAACACACTTCTGACAATGCCCGTATGCCCACCCCCGAGAATTGCTTCTGGGCTTCCTATTGCTCCTTCTCTATGGTTCACGCCGAAATACCCAATTGTACCAGCATTAGTCCCACCAATCACCCACAGCTTCTCCCCTTCTCCCGGGTAATGACAGTCCACAAAGTAATCCACCTGTCAAAATGAGTTTGCCAGTAACGTGAATTCGTTTTGCACGTAGTATTACAGATATTTGCGACATTCTCTATGCATCGTCAACTTGCTAACCTAACACATTAGCAAGGAAAACTCACATTGTCTAACGCCCAACTCTCAGAGGCCAATGCACGGGCTTCTGTCAGATTCGTCTCACATTTCCCTTCCTCCCAGTCCCAAATACTGACATTTGTAGGACGGAAAAAGCATTACCGAAATACTCTATACACCCATAAATTTTATGATAATCAGGACCAACTGATTATGCAGAGTACAGAGATACTACCTCAGACTTTCGATGTGTGTTAAACACCAGAGTTTCTGAAGCTTGTCTCCAAAGAAACCTACTTTTCCAATTGATGTTCCCACATTAATTACCTACAAAAACAATTTTACAGCTTAACAATCCCCCTAAGAAGATGTGATATACACCAAAAGAAGGAAACCACAGCATATAATAAGTGGTTTAGCCTGGACAAGCAGAATACAAGGGCCTTACTGAGTCAAGATCATCTTCGTCATTGATATTACCACCAGTATTGAAAAAACACACCAACCCATCTACAGAAGCAGAAAGAAGCTTGTCCTGGTGGCCAGGGACGAATTGGACCTGTTTAAAGTAGAGATTCAGAATACATCAATAGGAAGGTAATATGTAGCAAAAAAATCTCACATCTTCAATAGGAAGCCATTTCTTTCATAAAGTTTTAGTGATTCAGCTTTAGAAAATAGTTACAAACACACCCCTCTTCTAAACATTTCAGTGTGTCTACACATGTGTATAGAGTTGCAGACAGGTTTGCTCGTGAATCAATAAATGTGGAAGTACCCTACGGTAGAGGGCCAGCATAATGTACTATATCTCATAATCTCATAAGTTTAATCAGCAGAGGAAGAACAACAACACTAGCAGGGAAGACTGCAGTTTCTTTTGACACAAGTATAACTATTCAATTGAAGTACAAACTGAAATAAAGTTGAGAACACAAGATGTTCCCAATGAGCATTGCTCATAATTGAAAAAAGCTAATAGCAATTTAGAATTCAACATTACTACCTTCACAAAGGCAAGGTGTCGCAACATAAGGGCAAAGTACATTATACAGCACACATTACAGCACAAATGCATTCCTATTAACTAGCAGAAGTTTATGTAATTTAATCAAGGAGATACAGTCAAATAGGCTGGAGTACCTGAGTGACATCGTCCATATGAGAATCCTCCAAACATGCAACTTGCCTCTTATTCCTCCAATCCCAGAAGAGGACCTGAACCCAGAACAAAACAAACTCCATGAAAAGAATATTCGAAGGTAAAGCTGATCATATCATGGGAATTATAAGTCTCCTCTGAGCTCTATAATGAGCCATAAGTAGAAGGTGGACTAACAACTTTGAGGATAAAACATGAAACCTGGGATTTACAGCCAGCTGCGAGAAGATTATCATCAGATCCTCCGAATGAAAAACTGAAGGCCTCTTGAGCGGGGCCGGCATCCATACATGAAACCTTCATCATCAAGGAAAACCGTTTAAAAGAAAGTAGGAACAGGATAAATGAGAAAGAAACAAATAAATGAGTTCTACCTGCTGAAAGGTTCTAGTATCCCAAGCTCTAAGAGTACCATCAGAAGAGCAAGAGTGCAAGACGTGTGGGGTTGAAGAACCAGAGAAAGAAATCTCATTGATGGTGTCTGAATGGCCCCTGCACTCTCCTTGGTACTGGCCCGTCACAGGAGAGTAGAACTTCACCACATTTGTGGACAGCGAAACCGCCATTGATGTCCAATCTTCCCTTCAAGTCCACATGGTCAAAATTTATATAGTGTAGCAGCAATTGAAGCAAAATCGCTTAAGTGGGACCAAATGACTAGCAAAATTGACGAATAAGCAGCTTACTTTGGGACAATCTGGAAAACGTAATCGTCACCGAAATTGGTCTGAATTGAGTTTCTGAGTCCAAATCTTTTGGCGGAGCCGGCAGGGGAAATCCCTGGACGTTCTTCCTCAACTTCCATTTCAGCCGCATCTTCCATCATCGCGGTGCAGGACGCAACCAGAAAGGTTTTAACGAAGACCGACGAGGTGGGAGCTTTTAGGGTTTAAGCCTAAAGCTGGGTAATTTAATTTAAGGAAAATCTACTTTTGATCATTCTACTATGAAAAACTAACAAACAGATCACCAAACTACAAATCTATTTAATTAAACAATCCTAATATGTCAGATCTAACAAATCAGTCATTAAAAAAAAAAAAACAAATCTAGTTAATTAAACAATCCTAATATGTTAGATTTGGACCTTCATCTAACGGTAGATATTGATGTTCTAATATAAGAACACTAAGGGAATGTCCTGATGATAGTAGTTCTCATTCTCAGTGGTTTTGCTCGTTGTTTGATTAGACATATGTCCCTATCTCGTCTCACTTTAACGATATATGAACACATATATAATTATCAAAAGTACTTCTACAATTACCAAACAAAAATTGAAACTCACTCGTCAATCATCCCAAATCCAACATCTAACACAAATTGACCAAAACTCGAGAATTAACCTTATAGACATCTGTGATTAAAAGTAACACTCCGGTAAGTGGTAACATTCAAGTAACATGTCTGCAATGACAACAAAAAAAAGAGTTTCGAACCGAAGCCTAACTGATATGAATGAATGGGTGAGTTAATAAAGTCAACTCTTTGTAAGCTTATGCGTGAGGTTTGTGTTGGTTTGAATTCAGCACGTTAGATGTTATTAGTTTTTCCGTTGGTGATTCCTCTTATTTCCTGTCTTATTGATGCTTCTTCTATTTAGCGAAAATAGCATTTCGACCCTCTCTATTTTACTAACTTAACAGATAACCCTTTATACTATAAATCACTATTTTTACCCCTTATTTCCCCTTTTGTCCACACCTAGTACCCCGCAGTTAGATTAGGATCATCATCCAACGGCTGTAAAGAGTGTCCTCATATAAGAACTCTTAATAGGGTCCTCACAATAGTAGATCCCACTTTGACCACTTTGCTGTTTGAGTCCTTCCGTTCCGACTTTCATTTTCATGACATTAATTGATGCGCTTTCATTACACCACATTAACTCCAATAGTCATGTTTTAGCTTACAACAGCAAAGTAATCAAAGTAAGAGAGATACAAAGAACGATTTATAGTATAAGAGCTATTTGTTAAGTTCGTCAAAGTGCTATTTTCCCTTCTATTTACAACTTATGATTTAGGTCACCAGCAGGCGCTAGTCTTTTTTAATTCATTACTTTTTGGAAGACGACTTGAATGATTATTTTTCTTTCTTGGTAGATATCATGTCAGTGAAGAAATATTTCACAAAGACCAAATGCTTTAGGTCAATGTTTTCTAGTGAACCATCCCTTTAAATAGAGATATAGTAAGCTATATATCTTCAATCCAATAGTCCTCTGCTTCTCTAAAATGGCTCTGTTTGATTTCAAGTCTGAGAACCACTTTGTTGCATCCTCAGACGGAATCATCCTCCAAGTTTATGACTTAACCAACCATTCCATCCAAAAGACTCACTCTAAGAAAGTTGCCACCATTCAAACCGTCCTCGACGGCGACGATGATGATGAGGTGCCATACAATGGGATTTTGTTCTTCGATGGACTTGGAAGAATCGAGGGACAAAAGGCGGCGTTGACCACGCTTGCCCAACACCTGAAGAGCTTACACTTGTGGTGAATCCTGAAGGGTATTGTTTCCAAGACGTATCGGAACTTGGAGTTTACTCCGACTTTGGGATTCATTATCTCCGATTGAACGATCTGTTCAGCTGGCCTCACACTACAAGAAAAAGCCTTATTTGTCACGGTTTTTTAGTCACGGTTTTGTGAACCGTGACTAATTAGTCACGGTTTATTAAAACCGTGACTAATTTGTCACGGTTTGTATGCAAACCGTGACTAATTTGTCACGGTTTTAATAAACCGTGACAAATTTGTCACGGTTTTAAAAACCGTGACTAATTTGTCACGGTTTAAATATAAACCGTGACAAATTAGTCACGTTTTATAAACCGTGACAATAGTCCGGTTTTAATCGTGACTTTTTCCGTTTTTTTTACTCTCACGTACTTCTACCTTCAATCCTCTATTACTCCTCTCTCACTTTCAATCCTTCATCTTCTTCTCTCTTCTCATTTTCAAGCTCGCCTCTTCTTCCGTCAGCACATGCTGCCGCTCCGACTTCTTCACCAGCACCCGCACGTCGCCGCTTCTTCTTCTCCAGCACCACTTTCATCGCCGCCTCTCCAGCACCATGCCGCGCCGCCTTCCAACACCAAGCCGTCGCGCGCCTTTTTTTCTCCAGCACCACGCCATCCGCGAAACTCCAACGGGAAGAAGCACCCCCGCCTCCTTCTGATCCCTACGTAGACTAGATCAAACTCCGCCTCATCCTCCATCCCCTGATCTAGATCCAACACACCGCCCGCCCCGCAACTCCACCGCAGCCGAAGCACCTCCGCCGCAGCCGAAGCACCTCCGCCGCAGCTGAAGGACCTCCGCCGCATCTGAAGCAACTCCGCCGCAGCCGAAGCACCTCCGCCGCAACCGAAGGACCTCCGCCGCCGCCGAAGGACTAATTCATTAGTTAATTAGTCATTAGTTAATTAAGTGATGTAATTATATTCTTTAATTATTTCAATAATAATTATATTTTTGTAATGAACTTGTCAATAATTAGAAATTAGTGACCAGATAACAACAATAGAAAAGTTAAGTGACTGGTATAAACAAAGTGGGATGAAACAGAAAAGCCAGATATGTTAGTGACCAGACAGTGTATAATTAAAAATTTAAGTGACCGCTTGAAAAGTTGACTGATCAGTCACTGGAAAGTTTTATCTCACTATTTAGTCACTAGGATTTGTCACGGTTTTCATGGAAAACCGTGACTAATATTAGTCACGGTTTCTATAAAAACCGTGACTAAATTGGCCTAATTTAGTCACGGTTTGTATAGAAACCGTGACTAAAATTAGTCACGGTTCCTATAGAAACCGTGACTAATTTTAGTCACGGTTTCTATATAAACCGTGACAAAAAATTTTGTCACGGTTCCTAATGAAACCGTGACAAAAAATGATCGATTTAGTCACGGTTTTCCAAACCGTGACTAATTTTTTTTGTCACGGTAAAAACCGTGACTAAAGGCCAAAAAAACCGTGACTAATGTGCTATTTTCTTGTAGTGTCATCATGGGGTCGAACTTGCAACAACGTCCAATGTGTGGAGTCGGGTGAAGTTGAAGTACCATCTGCCTAAACACAAAAATATGTCGTCAAAGCCAACTGTAGGTGGTGGGGTGAGTAAGGAGAAGTACACAGAGTTGGGAAAATTGGTGAAGGAGAAAGATGAGGAACTAGAGAAGCTCAAAGAAGAGATGGAAGATGCAAATGAAGCGAGGGAAAAAGAACTGCAAAAGCTGAAAAGGGGAAATGAAGAGCAGAAGAAGAAGGCGCAAAAGAAGGATAGGGAATTGCAGATGCTCAAAAAGAAGAAGGCCGAGGAGGAAGAGGTGAAAGTACAAAGGATAGAAGAGCTAGAGAAGCTCAACGATGACTTGGAGGAAGCAAATAAAGTGAAGGATGAAGAGTTGCAAAAATTAGTCAAATCGAAGAATGTTGGCGAGTTGCAAAAGCAATTTAAAAAAGAAGGATGATGAATTCCGGATGCTGAAAAAGAAGAAGGACGAGGAGGAAGAGGCGAACACACAAAGGATACAAGAGATAGAAATGCTTAACAAGGATTTGGAGGAGGCAAATAAAGCAAATGATGTCAAGTCGAAGAACATTGCTGAGCTACATGCACAATTAAAAAGGAAGGATGATAAAATCCGGATGCTTAAAAAGAAGAAGGATGACGAGGAAGTCACAAAAACACAAAGGATAGAAGAACTGGAGAAGCAGAAGGAGGAGATGGAAGATGCTATCGAAACAAAGAATGAAGAACTACAAAAATTCAATAAAGAGAAGGATGAGGAGATCCGAAAGATACTAAAAAGGAAAGATGCTGATTTACGAGAACTTCAAAACAAGAAGGACGATGGAGACAAAAAATCTAAAAGGATTGAAGAATTGGAGAAGAAAAAAGAGGAGATGGAGCTAGCAGATAAAATAAAGGATGAAGAGTTGAAAGAAGCAACAGAAAAACTTTATTCCGGCATAGCTCAGGCGAAGAAAGAACTCGAGCATTGTCAAAGGAATTCGTGGGCGATTCTACCTTCGACTAAGTTCATACCACAGAGCTTAGATGCCAAGGACAAATATCTAGCAACAAGACAGTCGGTTCCACCTGGAACATTCGCTTGTTTTTCTCAATCAAGTTTCCCTTATGTGAGTAACTTACATAAACTAGTGGATAAAATGAGAATTGACTGCGACTACAATGTTAAGTTGGTCGACGAGGAAAGCAGTCTGGCCGAATGGCCACCTCTACCAACAATGATAGTACGTATCGGTAGGGGAAATGAAGATTTCGACAAGAACAATTGGTGGTATTTGAAGACGACTCATCCTGAAGGAGGCTTGACGATGGTGGTATTTTACGATGGAAATCGATCTCGGATTTCTCTTGATAATTATTATAATGAAGGTGGCGACAGTGTTATTCCGTTGCCGTGTTCTATGGATCTTGAAGTTTATTCGTATGTTTATACGTTCTCCATCTTTAGGCTCCGCCCATTTAGAGTGAGATTTGGTTTCGCGTACCGACCGAAATAGATGACTGCAATTTCGGTTGTTCATTGGCTCCCCATTTGAGGATCTCAAATTGGGCATTGGGCGTTAGAACTTTTGTTTTTATTGCACTTGATTTCGATATCATATTGTTTGAATTGAAGTATTAATAAACATATTGTGAATTTTTTATCATGGAAAAATAACACTTCGTCCCTCTATTTTGTAAACTTAACAGATAGCATCATATACTATACAGATAGCAATTGAGCATGCTCTTTTTAGCTTCTCCTACTTCAGACATTTTGTTTCTTGATCTCTTTCGTACCAACTTTTATCTTCTAAACATTAAATCTGAACAAATTTACATGTTAAATTAGCAATTACTTCCACAGTTTAGTGAATAAGCATTAAAAAGGTAAATTGAGAAAGTAATGTGAAAATCTTGTTCAAGCTCTATTATAGAGGTTTTTATTAAGGAAATTCATGTTTTCGTAGCCAACATGGAAATGAGCCTTTGATTACTGAGTATATATAGTTATTGTTGTTTTCTCTTTTGTAGTTCTTTTCAGTTGACTTTGCTACAGTTATTTTCATAATTTTGGTAAATAATATTTTTTAATTCATAAAAACTTATGTAGGTGTTGGCAGCCATTTAGATTTGATAAGAAACTTTATTGGCTATGTTTGGTGGATGATTTGAAAAAGAGAGATTGGCTAACAATGAGTAGATTTAAAAATAGATAAAATATGTAAATGAGTAAAAAAAATATTTGGTTTGCATTTTGATAGTTGGATTTTCAATTTAAGGAGATTTATACAAATTATAATGACAATATCATATGTTTTTGTTGAGTTATTCCACATCGAAAAGTAGAAGGGAAGGTTACATATATAAGTGTGAGAGAAAAGCCTCATCCCATGAGTTAGCTTTTGGGGTGAGAAAGCCCAATAGTACCCAGCATGGTATCAGAGCCCGGTTGGCAACAACCTTCTCTGTGGTCCAGTCAAAACCGGTAGATGAGTAATGCCTACCGAGGACTAAGGGAGTTCCGGTCACAGCCAGTAGATGGGTAATGCCTACTGAGAGACCGATGCCTATGGAATAGCACCCACAGTTTTTTTATATTTTCAAGTTAAAATCTATACAATATGATGGATTGCTTAAATGAGATTCTTAATTGAGTTGATTTTGTATGAAACAAATCAGAGACTCTTAACATTAATGATTAATCAACATAATTTTCAGATTCATAAGAACTTATCCCATTCATGATCTCTTCCTATACCATCCAACTTCAGCTTCCATCCATCTGGTTCAGCAAATCCAGTCCCTAGATCATTCCCTTCTTCAATCTGTCTTTTAACATTGTCAATTCTTTCTAAAACCCTTGTAACAGCTATCCCAAATGCATCTTCAAACCCCATTGATTTTGATCTTGGATCCCCATATATCACCTTTGGAATCAACCATATCACTGCTTTTCTCATACCCACAATCTCCCCCTGTAACTTGAAGCAACAGTTTCTCAATATCTACTCTGCCTTCTCTGACAAGCTCCTATGGTATGTAAACAGAGTAAGCTTAGTAGTTCCTTGGCAGATGCCATATGTACTGTCCATAAGCTGAGAAAGGATGGAATAACACAGGAATGCACACTGCCAACATGGAATCGAAAATCGATCTCCTTGTGGGCGAATCTCCAGGTGGTTGTAAGCAGAAGGCAGAGTCCTGAAACACTCTCATCACCTCAACTGGATTTTCACATCTCTCACGTTGTTGACAGTTGAGAAGCTTGAATTTCTTAGTGGAACCAATGCACTGCTCCATGAGGTGTCCCTGGATGGAACCTGTCATGTTGGCTCTCGGGGCACCCACGAAAGCGTAAAGGTACCGCCTTTCGTGGGTTTTGATCCTCTCCTGCCATTGATTCGCAGTCGTGTGGTGGAAGTAGGAAGGGTATGGAACTGCAAAATCGTTGCTCCAAGTGGTGGTTTCGACCGTCAACAATGTCATGTTCATTGACTCAAGCAGCATCATGAGCTTGCTTCCCCATTGTGAAATATCATCTCGTCGAAGATCACACGCGATCCTCCCCGAAATGAAGAAATGGTCTCTCCCCCACATCCCATTGTTGTTCCACTTAGGCTGGTTTCTAAGCCACTGCACTAGTTGAACCCCTAACGCATCCCTCGTGGTGGCGTTGTAACCCCATATAGATATCTACCAACATCGAAACCATCGTAGAATGGCACGAAAATCGCGGATGCTGATGTCGAATCGTTCGTCAAGCACTCGTAGGTCTCCATCCTGTGATGGAATATGACTTCGAGAATTAACTGATAAGTTGCATACCACCCCCTCGGTCAAGACTTTATCACCACCATGGTCTTTGACTCCAGTGCCGAGTCCCAAGTTGGAGATTGATGGGCACATGTCAAGCCATTTATCGAGCTAGTGGCAGTTTTTCAAGACGTTGGTGTTGAACCAGGCTGGGAGATTATGAATATAGATGTAACGGCCGGAGCAAGTATCTGATGAGATGCGATCATAATGGAATAAGGTTGTAAAGAGAAAGGGCAGCTTCTCTCTTCTTTCAAAGGAGGTGTAATGAAGAGTATAATGAAAGATGAAAAGTAGAGAGAGGGAAATGAGGATGAAGGACGAGAGATGTCGGACACAAGAAGAAGATGTGGTGTAGTTTCTTTTGGGTTTCTTGGTGTGGATTTTGTCCATACTGTTTAAGAGATCTGGTCCTGGCCAAGGTATGATCTGCGTGGATCTCAGCTTCATATGTGATCTTAGCAATTTGTGCATATCAGGACTTAATTACTTGTTGATACGATATGTCAGTATATATCACGACTATTTAAGAGCTGGTTGATTGGTATGTGTAATTCAGATACTGTACGTGTTATTATTCTGATAGTAGTTGTGGGGGTTGTTGGGTTGCTTTAGGAGATAGTAGTTGTTATTTGTCCTACTTAGCTTAGGAGTAGACATGCATGCATCGCGGTCGTGGGAGGTACACTACAACAAAACCTAGCTACGGAGGCACACCGTATTTGCCTCTAAAAGTCATTTTTTTTGCCTTTATAGAGTTTCAGAGGCAGATAGCTTAAGTCCCACTAACGCTGCTGCGGCTAAAGGTCTTTAGAGGCAAATACGGTGGCACATGTTATGTGTCACTAATGGAAGAATTAGTGGCAGATATAATTGTTAGTAATTACTACTTTAAACTACTAGTATTCTGTCATCTTAGCCACCTTTTAGAGGCACTTATTTTTGTTGGTGATAAATTATTTTAGAGGCACATATATATGCTTTTAAAAAGAATTTATCCATACCAGGATATTTTCCTCTATTGGACTCTCTCACTATTTACATACATCATTTTCTACTTTTTTGTTATCTACGAGGTTTGAACCCGGGTGGCTGAAGGAAATGTGCTAAGTTCTTAGTTCTTACCACTTGGTTCAAGAGTACTTACTGATATTTTTTTCGCAATTTTTAAATATGAATCACAAAACTCAACGATATGCAGAAACTATGCCAACAAAAGAAATTGAAAAACGTAAATTTCTCCTTAATCATTATTAGAAAATAAAATCATCAATGTTTATTATTATATATATATAATATATTTCACCTTTTCAAAAAAATTATATTTTATCTATACAAAAAGTACATAGTTTACAAGTTATCTACCGCTGCAAATTTTAATCATACAACATATAGAGACAACTATTAATTATCTAGCTCTAAATATTTTAATCCACTACAAGAAATTGCATTATCAGAGACTGTGAAAATTGGTCTCAGAAAATTAAGAAACGGTCCCTGAAAATCATTAAACGGTCTCCAAATGTATTGGGGACCGTTTACCAAATTGGTTGCAAACTTGATGGTCCCGGATTGTATCGGGGACCGTAAAATGGTAGACGGTCCCCAAATATTTTGGGGACCGTATGCTTATACGGTCTTCGAATTTGAGTTTTGGGGACCATGATTGTGTTGCCGGTTGATTATAGGGAAAGTCTTTAGAAACGCTCTTGAAATGTTTAATCCGAGACCGTTTACGTCGTCTCTAAAAAATTAAAAGTTACCGTTATAACGGTTGCTGAATCACTGATTGAGGATCGTTTTTACGGTCTCGATAATGATTTAGGGAACGTGTTTACGATCTTGAATAATCATTCAGGGACCATTGTTACGGTCTCCAATAATCATTCAGGGACTATTTATACGATTTTGAGAACGAATCTCCGTGTTACGGTATTGAGAACAAAATTCGAAAACATATTGAAGAACAAGTCTAGTAACAATAACATATACCAAAGACAATTTAACAATCTCCAATTCTTCTACATATCCATGAATTTAATTCAACTAGAGTCTATACGTTCAAAAGTAGCAAAAATATAAAAGACATTAGCGTTTCCTACATCCATCATCCACAAATCATTGAAAAAACAACACCAAAATGTCTTGTAACCTAGCAAAAGCAACATCCAAACCAGACCAGTTACCTACATGTTACAAAATACCAAACCAGTTGGTTGATTGTTACAAGCTTGTGTTGCAGCTATCATATCAAATTAAATTAGTTGAATGCTCTGCATATATACCCATAAGTAAGAGAGAAACAAAGAGAAACCCACTTCTCCACTCATCATCCTGCTCTGCATGTAAATACATTTTTCATTGATCTGTTAGTCTTTCATGATCTTCAACAAACAACCAATGACGCAACGTTGGTTTTGCTGCAGTTCTTGAGCCCCTTGTTACTGTACAAGCTAAGTAGTAACATGTCTGTCTTCAAATTACTACAGCTACACGCATGAGCCTATGTATGTTTAGACATGGACCATCTTTGCAAGAATAGCTACCATTCAAATGACACCTTTCAACATTGAAAAGACTGTAAAAATGAAGAATATAGACAAAGCTCACAGGACTAAACAAGACAAGAAGCGGTTCACAAAGTCTTGATAAAGTGTTATTACTACAGATCAAAGCCATGTTTCAGTACCACCTAAGGAGTGACAAGTTACAGTTAAAGGTGCTGAAAGACTCGATTGTACATTAGCTTGTTTGTCTTTATGGATCATTAGATCACTGTTATGATTAACAGTTAAGTAGAGATGTTGTCATACAATAACCTACTTAAACTTGAACTCTTCCCTATACTCTAAACCCTCCCCTGCACCAAATCATTAATAATAGCACAGCTAAATTGTTCATGCCAAACCCATTAACATATTCTTCTTTCTACTTTGTTTGAGGGTGTGAACTAAGGTCAAAATCGAAATGGACACAGTAAAGAAGGGAGACACGATATAGGCACCAGAAGAGAAATAACTTAGTGGATGATAGCATACCTCTATATGTCTGAAGTAGCATTTTGTGATTGATGCATCCCTGTTTGGCAGAAACGGAACATCATGGCTTTCAACGCCTCCGTTTCTTTCACTGTTTTTTCATTTGCTGCTCTCAACTCATCCATCTCTTTTCCCCTTGCTATATCAACATCCTCCAGATGCTTTTGAAGAACAACCTTTTCTGCTTCTAATTGTTGTAGTCTTGCAATGAGCTCAGCATTTTTGTGAGATTTATTATCCCGTATGTGTTTTACCTTCACACCACCACCAAGTATAGCCGCTTTGCCATGGGTTTGTGCACTGGACACTTTAAATTTGCCTGCCTACAATACAACACTAGTAGTTATAACTTTTTATTAATCTCAAGCAAGCAAACTTAAGAGTACAAGTCATGCATGCCTTTTTTTTACCACAACCACAGCTGTAACGTTTCTCTAATTATACAACTCCAATTAAAGTTTGAACCCATAACAGCTATACATGTCGAATGTTTTCAGAGACTAAACCCAGAAAACTTCGATTGCACTTGTCACTATTTTTACTTACAAGTAACTGATTGCTATTCATTTCCAGCAAAAAAACAAAACAGAGTACCAGACCAGATAAAGAGAGAAAGAGACGCCTGTTATAATTGAACTCATCATGTAACCAATATATATACATGCACAATTGAGCAGAATATAGAAAGCTGAAAACATGAAGAGGTGATCCAATATATATATATACATGCACTTTTTACCTGTACAGAATCTATACATTTGTGGGGCAGAAATCTAGTATCACACACTTTTAATCAATCATCAAGCTCATAATTTAATAACCCCCTCAGAGCAACAAGACATGTAGACATCAAAAGCATACTTTGGTGGGTTCAATGCTCAGCTAACCCCATAAATGCAAAGCAGAGTAGCAGTAGTATGCTTTAACCGTATTCATGTGATTGAGAAGCATACGTGTCCATAAAACAACAAAGAGGAAATCTGGAAAGAGGCAGGGAGAGTTGTATATAACCAAACAAGTCAAGAACCGGTTGATCACCATAATTCCAGGTTGAAATTGGGACTTGGGGTAAGGAAAAAGTGGCATGTGGCAGCATTTGGTAGGGGTCACAAACTTGGAGGAGTTAAGCAAAAAGTTAAATAGGCTCTGACTGCAGCTGAAGTGAGCTCAACCAATAGCAAAATCACGGTTCATGTGATATTAGCATGAAAACAGGAGCGAGTCTCTCTGAAACACAGATTGATAGATAGACAATCTAGCTTAGATTATAGCTATCTAGCTTAGATTAGATTGAGTGGATTATCCAAACACAATCAAAGTGTTTTCCCTCCCAAAACCCAAAAACCCTCTATCGGACATGACTCATTTTGGAGATACAACTTCTCTTCTCAGTAGTATGCTAGATGATATTATAAATAAGAAAGAGTATGAGATGATGCTCTGTTTCCTGAATGGAACAATAACAACTCTCACTGTACAAGTTTAGCATCATTTAACCTATAACTAGCCTTAGCATCATGGAACAATAGCAACTCGCATAATTTAACCTATAACTAGCTTCAGCATAAACAACATGACAAAACCACAATAAATCACTATAGACATTGCAAGGAGACATATCAGTCATCACAAAGAACGTTTGTTAATTTTAGGGAACACGAAATCCATATGGAACTATTCTAAACAAAGGAAAAGGCTACAACTAACAGCTTATAGACTATGAAATGCAAGTTACAGTGTCTCAATTGAGGCTTCTTATTCACCTACAACACCATTCATCTACCAATCTAATAATAGCAAAGGCAAAAAGGAAAAGCAGTTCATATAATACAGGCTAATCAGCATACTGAATTAAGAAAACTAAGTAACTACCGGTAATAACCAAACAGAACTGAGTTTGTACCATTTATTGCAATTATATTATGATAATAGGGTACATTGAAATCATATAGCAAGAGAGTGGGGACTGAGGTACCTGAATCTGGTTGAGCTGGATTGAAATCCTTGGCGAAACCTAATTTCTTCCTTGATAGTCGGCAAGCGAAGGAATTAGATGTATGAGAAGCATTCGACGAGCTGAGTTGAGCTGAGTAGTTGATTACTGAAAACTAATCAAAACAAGCAGAACAAAATCAGTAACAAAGAAGCTCAGAAATTAAATCAAGCAACACAATCTCAAATTCCATATACCTAATCGTGGTGCTGAGAATTATCTTCGTCGCCGCCTCTGCCCTCTGAAATCAATTTCGTGATCAATTCCATAAATTCTCTTCGGCGCCCCAAGTAATCTCTGATATAAGACGGCGGCAGAGAAGAGCAAGGTATTGGGAGCCTTACCTTTGGAATCGGCGGCAGAGAAGAGCACGTATCAGTACGTCGGCGGCAGAGAATAGAATGAAAGCCTCCAGACTCCTCAGACTAAGGAATCGATGGATGGCGGAGGACCGTCCTTTGCTCTGCCGTTGGTGTCTTGGTGATGGCGTTGGCCCCAGAAAAAGGAGAGAAGAGCTCAAAGTGAGCTCAAGCTTTCTCTCTAAGGAAACATCGGGAAAGAATCAAATAGAATCTATAAGGAGCACGTTTTCCTTGCAGGAATGCAACGCTGGAATCAAGCAATTCCGGCGGAAACCTGTGATTCCGTGTTTTCTTGCATTTAAGCAGCGGCCCAATTCCGCCAGAATTACGAGCCCAATTACGGCCGAACAATTCCGACCAAAACGGAACGGAATCTGATAATTCCGGCGGAATTATTTGTAAAATCCCAAATTTGCCCTCGTATACCCCCAGCCCTATCTTCTCATCTGTCTCTCTCCATTCATTTTCCCACGTAGTTATCCAACATCGCCGTTCTCCACGGAGCTGTCGGTCGACGAGGAGCAGCAACACTTTACCTTCCCGACACTTCTCTTTCCGGCCGTCTTCCTCGTAACAACGTGGAAATTAGTCAGGTGCCGACACAATATGGTGCTGAATTGTGCTGAATCAAATCTCAGCCGTCCATGAAATAATCAACGCCTATGATTAAATATATGTAGTGGAAGTGTCAGAAGGGCAAAATAGTAATCTCGTCAATGTGTTAAAGTGATGGAGAAAGTGATGGAAAAGTAGGAAAGAGAGTACACAATTCTTCTATTCTCTTTCTTGTAATGATAAAAAATTAACATAACACTTACGTTTTAAATGATTTTTCAGTAATTTTAACATCAAAAATCTTCTAATTAAATTACGAATCTAATGATATCACTCTTGATAGTGTTTATGAAATTAATATCAGTTGTTAGGAATACGTATCAGTTATGTTAGGAATTCGTATCAGTTATGTTAGGAATTCGTATCAGTTATGTTAGGAATTTGTATGATGTTACGAATTTAGTTGATTCAAGTACAAATCATGATTCGTATGGTTTTATAGCATGTTTCGTAACGTTTTGAAACCAATTTTGTATTGGGTTATAGCAAGTTTCGTATGAGTTTGAGTTCATGTTTCGTAACGTTTGAGACATGTTTCGTAACGTTTGAGACATGTTTCGTAACGTTTGAGACATATTTCGTAACGTTTTGAAAACTAATTTTGTATTGGGTTATAGCAAGTTTCGTATGGGTTTGAGTTCATGTTTCGTAACGTTTGAGATATACTTTCGTATTAGTTATGTGGGTATTCTACTTGAAGTTCTAACCCTTGTCCATTTTCTCCCCCTTATTACGTAGTATGGTCCAAATTGATACGAATAAGATCTCAAAGTGTATGTTTTGTGAATTATTAGAGTATATATTACTTAATTTCGTAACACTTGATGTCATGATACACATGTAATACTTCCTCTTCTTTTTCTTCTTCTTCTTTCTTCTCCATCCTTCTTCTTCTTCTTCCTCCTTCTTCTTCTTCTTCTTCCTCCTTCTTCTTCGTCTTCTCCTTCCTTCTTCTTCGTCTTTCTCCTTCCTTCTTTTTCGTCTTTCTCCTTCCTTCTTCTTCTTTCTCTATTCCAAAATAAAAAAAGGAGAGAAAAAGATAGGGAAATGATTGATTTTGAATTTTGAAAATGGAGGGAGAAACAACATGAAAGTATTACGAAAGTAACATGAAGAACACGAAAGTGTTACGAAATAGCTACGAAAGTAGTTGAGAGAAAAAAAGAGAGAGAAACAAAAAAAGGAGAGAATCTAAAATTGTGTATCATGAGAGAAAAAAGGGGAGGGAAAAAGGAGAGGGAAATAAAAAAGGAGAGAAAAAGAGAGGGGAAATGAATGATTTTGAATTTTGAAAATGGAGGGAGAAACACATTCTCTTTCTTCTTCTTCTTTCTTCTCCTTCCTTCTTCTTAAAAGAAAAAAGAGAGGGAAATGAATGTAATACTTGGTAATTAATTCGTATGGTTTTATAGCATATTTCGTAACATTTGAGAATTATTTTCGTATTAGTTATGTGGGCATAGAATAAAATAAAAATAAAAAGGAGGAAGAAAGAGAGAGAAATGAATGTAGGGGTTGTTTGGTATGGGTGCTATTGATATTAATAGCACCCAATACCATGCTAATTGTCAATATCATTGTTTTTCTTATGACCAATAACTAGCTAATGGGTGATAATTGAGGGTGAGTTTAATATCCTCCTAAATAGGAGGATTTCTGAAAGTTGAGAGTGATATTGTATTTCATGGACAAACATACCCCTGCACTTTTTGGCTTATTACATGCCACTAATTATGACTTCACTCTCTTTCCTCCAACTACCTTGTCCTTCCCCCAATCTTCACCGACGCTGAGTTTACAGAGCTGCTAGCATCCTCAACCTCCCTCATTGCCTTGGAATCGCCGGTCAGGAGCTTAGCTGCGACGGCCCGTCATCAGAGGTACGCCATCGTCCTTTTTCCTCTTCGCCCTTTGTTTCTCTGTCGACGACGCGTCACCAGAGCTCAGTTTTCCTCTTTCCTCTTTCTTCTTCTTTCTCCTCTGTTACCGAGGGTTGGGCAGAAACCAGGCGGTTCAGAATCTTCAGAGCATCCTCTCCTTCCCCGTGTTCGAACTTATGCTGCAACAGTGACTTCACGGAGTCGACAGCTTCGGTATTGCCGTCGAGAAACTTGGACAGCGGAGAGGACAAAGAGGTAAAGAGTTCCTCATCTTTGACTTCCTGTTCATCTTCTTCCACGGCTGGGGTTGTTTCTTCGGATAGTGTTGCTGGAGAAGTTTCGGCCCTGGCCGGCTGAAGCACGGAGAAATGTGCGGCGGCGGAAGCAGAGGCGGCGATTACGATGGCGGTTTTGGCGAAGGTTTTGAGGTGCTGGATGAGGAGAGGTGGTTGTGGGGTTGGTGAAGTTGGTTTGAAGGGAACAGAAGATGGTGGGCGATAGAGCTGGGAAGTTGAATTGAAGGAAGAAGAAGAAGAGGAAGAAGATGGGGTATTGAGATTGAGGAAGGATGTGGCCAGAGTACTGGAATTCATTGTTGGGAGATAGAATGGAGAGATCTGTGATTCCTTCCTCTTCTTCTTGACCTTGTTCCAACTGGTAATCTAGAGAAGAAGGAGATGATAGAAGGAGTGAGGTCGAGGTTGGGAAAGATGAGTTTGGTGGCCGGAAAAGAAGGGTAGTGGTGAAGGCGGTGATGGGAGAAGAGTGAGGTGGTCATTTTTTATTGGGGAAATTGGAAGAGAGTACAAATTGGGGGCAAAGTGGTAATTGCATAGTAAACTACCCCTTAGTAAATAGCACTCCAAACAAACAAGAATATTGTACATTTTCACTCTAAATCTCATTACCCTCTTAATAACTAGCTATCTCGAATATCATGATATTCGAGATAGCACATACCAAACGACCCCGTAATATTTGGTACTTAATTCGTAACACTTGGTATTCTTGAGAAAAAGAAAGAATGGAGAGAAAAAGAGAGGGAAATGAATGATTTTGAATTTTGAAAATGGAGGGAGAAACAAATTCTCTTTCTTCTTCTTCTTTCTTCTCCTTCCTTCTTCTTAAAAGAAAAAGGGGAGAAAAAGAGAGGGAAATAAATGTAATACTTGGTACTTAATTCGTAACACTTGGTACTTGTTCGTATGATTTTATAGCATGTTACGTAACATTTGAGAATTACTTTCGTATTAGTTATGTGGGCATAAAATAAAATAAAAATAAAAAGGAGAGAAAAATAGAGGAAAATGAATGTAATACTTGGTACTTAATTCGTAACACTTGGTATTCTTGAGAAAAAAAAAAGAAATGAGAGAAAAAAAGAGGGAAATTAATGATTTTGAATTTTGAAAATGGAGGGAGAAATACATTCTCTTTCTTCTTCTTCTTTCTTCTTAAAAGAAAAAGGAGAGAAAAAGAGAGGGAAATGAATGTAATACTTGGTACTTAATTCGTAACACTTGGTACTTGTTCGTATGGTTTTATAGCATGTTTCGTAACATTTGAGAATTACTTTCGTATTAGTTATGTGGGCATAAAATAAAATAAAAATAAAAAGGAGAGAAAAAGAGGGGGAAATGAATGTAAAACTTGGTACTCAATTCGTAATACTTGTTTTTCTTGAGAAAAAAAAAAAAAAGGAGAGAAAAAAAGAGGAGAAATGAATGATTTTGAATTTTGAAAATGGAGGGAGAAACACATTCTCTTTCTTCTTCTTCTTTCTTCTCCTTCCTTTTTCTTAAAAGAAAAAAGAGAGAAAAAAGAGGAAAATGAATGTAATACTTGGTACTTAATTCGTAACACATTCTCTTTCTTCTTCTTCTTTCTTCTCCTTCCCTCTTCTTAAAAGAAAAAATAGAGAAAAAGAGAGGGAAATGAATGTAATACTTGGTACTTAATTCGTAACACTTGATACTTTGTTCGTATGGTTTTATAGCATATTTCGTAACGTTTTGAGAACCAATTTCGTATTGGGTTATAACAAGTTTCGTATGGGTTTGGAATCATGTTTCGTAACATTTGAGAATTACTTTCGTATTAGTTATGTGGGCATAAAATAGAAAAAAAGAAAAAGGAGAGAAAAAGAGAGAGAAATGAATGTAATACTTGGTACTTAATTCGTAACACTTGTTTTTATTGAGAAAAATGAAAAAAAGGAGAGAAAAAGAGAGGGAAATAAATGATTTTAAGTTTTGAAAATGGAGGGAGAAATACATTATCTTTCTTCTTCTTCTTTCTTCTCCTTGTTCTTCTTCTTCTTTTTCTCCTTCCTTCTTCTTTCTCTATTCCAGATCTAGATTCTTCTTCTTCTTCTTCTTCGTCTTCTCCTTCCTTCTTCTTCTCTTCTTATTTTCTCTATTCCAGATCTAGAATCTTCTTCTTTCCTCTTCTTCTTCCCTCTTCTTCTTCATTCTTTTTTCTTGTTTCTACGAAAACATTACGAAAATGAGAGAATGTGAGGGAGAAACAACACGAAAGTAACATGAAGAGCACGAAAGTGTTACGAAACAGTTACAAAAGTATTTGAGAGAGAAAAAGAGAGGGAAATAAAGGATTACGAAAGTAACATGAAGAGCACGAAAAATGTTACGAAATAGCTGCGAAAGTATTATGAAAATTGATAAAAAATATTACAAAAACTGATATTATAAAACAATAACGAAAGTATTACGGAAATGGTTACAGACATTACGAAACCCAACATATCTCAACCAAATGTTACGGAATCAATTTTTGGCACCCTCAAACAAGAAAAGAACACGAAAAATATGAAAAATACAAAGATTCATACACATTATGAGGGTTGTATGCACTCCCCCGACGTTTTCATGCGTAGATCCAACTCCGACGTGCTATTTTTCGGCACAATGAACACACAAATCTCCTCTTTGTTCATGAAAAATTGAGAGAAAAAAGGAGAGAGAAATTGAGATTTTTGAATTTTGAAAATAGAGAGAGAAATAATGGTGGTTTCTCAATTATATAGTAACTTTTTTGTGTCATATTTTTACTGTTCACGTGTCAGAATCGTAATACATGATTTTACCAAAATACCCCTGTTCAGCACGGTGCTGAATCACCCCATTCAGCATAATACCATTAGCCTAACAACGTCCGCCGCAAGTAAGCCCTGTTATTCATTCACAGGCTTCTTCAATCTTCTTCTTCTTTGTATCCCTGTCGAATTAGGGGTTTCTTCATATCTCTCCTTGCATTCTTCTTCAATCTTGCTCTTTTGAGGTTGTTATTTTTAGGGTTTCCTGGGTAAAAACGTGGTTCATATCTCATTCTTTTAGGTTGACAATTTGTGGTTCAAGAGTCAGTCCCCTCTGTTAAATGTTCTTATCAATTGTTTTCCTTAAAAGAGTGCAACTGTCTTTTGACTTGCTATTGCTTTTGGGTCATGAACATGAACTTGGGGTCAGGATGCTAACTGACAATGTTCTGCAAACTGAGTTTGAGCAAGTGTTGTGATTTTGTGTTAGGAATCTCAGAGGGTCTAGTACTACTGTTGTTTCAGTTCCTATCCATGAGCAGAAAACAAATCTGTCTACATTTTCATCTTGTTAATAGTTTTGTTTAGTTCCTACGTTACTAGACTTGTGGTTTCCAGAATTGCAGAGGAAGAAGAACAGCTTCTGTTCATTTTCAGCTTCTGTTCTTGTGAAATCTTTCTTGTTTATAATGTCATGCGAACAACACTCCACTCTAATTTCTAACTTCTATATTAGCTTTTGGTGCATCAGAAACAAGACAGATTCTCCATGATTATATTTATTTAACTGATTAAACAGACAGATAGATAGTCAATTCATGTGATCTTTGATTTCTGCATCTCCTTTTGGAACAACTATATTCTATTCCTCTGTATGAACAAGCTGTTTTGATTCTAAATATAGCATCATTTTTTACTGCTTATCAATCTATTTTTTCTTTGTTAATTCCCCCATGTGAATTACTATGCATTACAGTGATGCTGCATTATTCATGACCTGCTGATTTTTAGTTTTAAGTTGCAGCATCATTTAGACAAAAGTAGCAGCAGCCTTGTTTCTGTTGTTTTTTGGAGTTCAAAGAGGCCTTCATAGCAAGATGCCATTGGATCAACAAAATTTTGGTTATAATCTTCCAACACTCACCATTTGTATCTATTAGTAACACTAGTTCAATCACAGTCTTTCAGAATGTTTTACCCAAGTAGACACCTTTCAGAAGGGATGATTGGAAGAAGGGAGGAGAATGGAAGGGATAAGAGCATAGGGTTATTTTCATCATTTTTTTCCAAAGTTAATATCCAATTCCATGTGACCTTTTTGACAGGAAAACAAGGAATTGTTGCAGGGAATTGTACTTAATTCCGTTTCCGCCGGAATGGGCAATTGCGATGGAATTGGGTTGTTTAGCAGGAAAACGTGGCCAAGGTGATATCAATAGCGGAAATATGTTTTTTGTTTTTTTTCTGACAAATAGCGGCAATATAATTAGTTTTGCGCCAAGGCTATAAGGTGATTGGGGACCGGATTGATTTTTTTTTGGATCGGGGACCAGATTAATTTTTTATTTATTAATGGTAGGATTAGGGGACCGTGTATTAATTAAATCAAGGATCATTATTAATCACGGTGGTCCAAAAATTTCAGCCCAATTTGGGACCATTTTTAAGTTACGATCCCTAATAAATACAAAACGGTCTCAAATAGTGCAATTTCTTGTAGTGATCGTAGAACCTATAAAGTCGGTTATAAATTATTTGCCTCTAAATTAAAGAAATTTTCTGTATAACTTATAAATGCAGTTATAAATTATTTGCCTCTAAAGAAATTTTATGTGTAACTTATAGAGGCAGTTATAAGTTATCTGCCTCTAAAGGAATTTCCCATATAACTTATAGAGGCAGTTATAAATTATCTGCCTCTAAAGAAATTTTATGTGTAACTTATAGAGGCAGTTATAAGTTATCTGCCTCTAAATGAATTTTCCATATAACTTATAGAGGCAGTTATAAATTATCTGCCTCTAAAAAAATTTTCTGTGTAACTTATATAGGCAGTTATAAATTATCTGCCTCTAAAGGAATTTTTCGTAGAGGCAGTTATAAATTATCTGCCTCTAAAACTATTATAAATTAAGATATAATTATTTAAAACTTAAAATAAATTTTAAAATTAAAATATACAGTTAGAGGCAGATATTTGTATCTATAGATGTACATATAGTATTTGTTCTTTAAAAGTATATTTAGAGGCAAATATTTTATGTGCCTCTGTGTATCTGCCTCCGTAGCCAGGTTATGTTGTAGTGGTAAGGTTAAAAGACGACTACATACCAACCAAAAATCTTACGTCTTGGAATAATGCAACTTTGCATAAATGGCTCACATGTACCCATCACAGAGCTAACGATTGTGGAAGTGGTATTATGAAGTTAATATTAGAAACCAAATCCGATGAATTAGAATAAACTGGATAAAATAATTATTTTTTGAAACTGATATGTATATAGTAAATAATATTAGAGTTTCACTACAAACCTTTAATTTTACAAGCAACCGCTAAAAAAACATCTTCCTATTAACCCTAGTTGTCACCGCACACCCCGCCGACCCACCTCATCCCATGGCCGCCGCACCAGTACTGGGTACAACGACGATCCCACGTCCGAGAGAGATCGGCTGACGATCATTAGATCGTCCAAATACTTCTATTTCCTTATTCTCGACCGCCGCGCCAACTCCCGATTTGATTGCATTCTCTTCCGCTTTCTCATCGTCCATGAAAGTCCTCATCTGAGTCAGTTTATGACAAATATCCTATTGAATCTTGTGCATGGCAACCAGGGTTTGTCTTTACTATTGAATCTTGTAATACTGAATAAATTTTTCCATATTTTTGTGACAAATATCCCCAGAGGACATATGACGGGATGGTGGGATCCAACAATTAGCTATCATGGTGGCTAAAGTGGCACTAGTCATGGGATTAGGAAATTCACGAATCACTTTGTAGATCCGCTTTGAGCTTGAGAAAGCAAAAATGATGTTAAAAGTATGATTCTTGTGCCAACTCGTGGAGGAACCACTGTGATGCGAGCTTAAGGAGGAGAAACGTTGAGATGGTGCAATCTCACTTGGCCGACTAAGTTTTATTTTTTTCCTTCTTTCTGTCACACTCTTTATTCAGCCATTATAAAAAACTAACTGCAGCCAGTGAGTATGGTTCTTACCCAAAAATAAACCAAACGCCTTCCGCCAAAAACCAACTAATGTAAGAATTTTGTTGCAAACAACATTATGAGTTCTCATCTCGTCCTTAAAAATTCAATTATTACGTTCCATCCATACATACCAGAAAAAAAGCATGGAGGATGACTTTCCTGAGGATGTTGAACCGATGAACACAATTCATTCATTTTTTCAAGATGTAATAAAACCAACCACTTCATTGATATGAGGGTCGTGCAAGGAAAATTTTGAACTGATCCGATCCAAAATTATCATGGAAAACGCAGTTGCAAAATAAGTGGTCCACCAATTCCAGCTTGTTTGCGCAGAGGATACAACGATTTGCAAGATGGAATCCTCTTCTTTGTAGATTGTCAATTGTGGTTATCTTCTTGTGACACTCCATCCAAAGAAAACATTGAATCTTTGTCGGAACCACTCTAAACCAAGTTACCTCGTGCGGAACATCGACCGGTCGGGAAACTTCAAAGTCGGTAAAGCGTGTATGCATGATTTAATTGAGAACTTCCCATCTTTCTCCAAAGGCCACATGATTGAAGACATCCCAAGTTTTATATGTGGTTTTCAAGGATAGAAGCAAGGCGTAGACATAATCTAAGCCATTCTTGTTTAGCTCCACCTCTGAGATCATAAGACAAAGACAAATTTCACTCTCACCTGACCCAAAACAAGCAAATGTTATCAACGTTATCAATGAGGCTATCAAAGGATTGTGAGGCTGCCGCAATCCTGGGATCACTACAACAAAAACAAGATTTTGCGACCTTTTAATGTGTCACTAAAAAGGTAAATAATGTCGCTAAAAGTTTTCACCAACGTTTTGTCCAAGTGTCGTAATAATGTCGTTTAAGGATTGTGAGGCTGCCGCAATCCTGGGATAAATAGAAATAAACCTCACCCCCGAAATCCAAAAATCAAACCAAAATGAACACAACTCTGACCCCTCCTCAGGATCAATGAAGTCATGTTGCCCAAACGAGCTTCTCCTGAATCCGAGCTTAGACGATCGTTCTATACTGATCCCTTAAACTTCCCTCAAACTTTCATGACGATCTGAGGCTCCTAGCTCGAGATATCGTGATTCTTCTCCGAGAACTGTTGTTGTTCGTCATAACTAGTTGAGAGAGAATTAGGATTTGTGTTCTGAGGATTTATCCCGACAAATCACTTAAGAACTGAAAAGGGACAACGCCCGTTGCACACTTAATGTCCCTTTTTGAGCTTGTTATCTTTCAATTTCTTTTTGTCCATTTAGCCTCTGCATATAAAAGTTGTAGTTGCTTCTTGTTTTGTGAAATCGTTGCCTATAGAACACGGATGTTCGAAAACAACATGTTTGTCATGTGTGAAAAAAGTGCAGATCAAATCTCTTCTCATAGGGAGCTTAGTCATTTTAAACTTATTATCACTATTACAATATGTTACCGCGATTGGTTTCTAAAGAGGATGCATTTCTATGCTACATGATTGAAGATCCTTAAGCAAATAATCAATCTACCTTCACTGCACACATCATACAACGTTTACCGGTACCATTTACTTGATAGTATTCATTTGATTCTTGTAGGACTCATGTATCATGTGTCGGGAAGTAAGAAAAGCCATTGAAGTTGTATACTGGTAAGTAGTCATATCTTGCTCTGATTATCTTGTACTAATTGATTCGTATTAGCAGCGTAAAACTTAATAGCTTATAAGCATTCCCTTAACAAGCTGATGAAACAGTACATTTAGAATAAAAATCCATTTTAGCTTAGGCTAGATTGTCGCTTGGTGAAACGTTACCTTTAGAATGTCACCGTTATCGTTAAATAATGTCATAAAAGCTCTCTCTGCGTAGTTACATAACGGTGAAATATGACGGAAACCTACCACACCTCGAGGGACTCTATATTTTCTCCCTTATTTATATGAAGCATCATCTTTTTCATATCGCGCCGCACACTTATGCACCCTTGTGCTTTCTTTCTCTATCAATAGACTTGTACAAATCTTCAACATAAACAAATCAGAGAATATATTTCAATGTCAATCCCCATTGACAACATCAGGTGGATCTTTGATTTTATGCTCAACTTTCATGAAAGAGTAGTCAAATAGTTTATCTATCATTTTATGATAAGTCCCTCTTTGTTCTTTTTGTTATGTCCATGATGGATTGGTCCAGATCTAAGATCTACAAACCGTACAGTGGATATCTGGTTTTCAGGCTGTTGGAGGTATTTCAATCATTCGAATATGCTCAATTCGTTTACATTTCAAGATTGTAAGTTTCGTTTCTAACAACATTTATGTTTGTTTCGAGCCCTTAAAGCTGAAGATGAGTGCAATTTTCAATTGGTCGGTATGTTCATCATCCAACCAGTTTTCAATTTTCACTCCCTAATATGCAATTGTCGTGTTTCATCATTGTCTAACTACATTACTATTATGAACTACGCAGATGATGAGAACTGTGTATGGAGTTGCGCATGTGGATCAACAATCCAAACCCTACATGCTTGATTCATTGTAAATTTGACCTTCTTTGAGATAAATAATGTCAATTTCTTGACAAAATTTTTTGTTTATGAATGATTACGTTTGTTATTATCTTATTACCATTATATTGAATTTTGTTAAACCTTTATGCATAAACACATCACATTTTTGTTTTGATCTATCAAAATTTGTTTAGGTTGATTCTTAGATATTAATTCTATAGTTTTATTTGTTGTCGTGTAGACTCCTGTGGAGAAGAGAATCATAAAAATTTAACTTTGTCAAAGATATTGCCCTTTAATACAATTGATTATGATATGTCTACGATTTTACCTTTCGTTTTAATTAAGTAGTGAAATATTCATTTGTTTATATGTTAGATTAAGATATGTGATATCAATCAAATTAAAATTGTCTTGTTTGTATTGTTATGTGTGGGTAGGAGGCTAATGGGTTTTATTTAGATTCATTGGCCATTGGTCCATTTAACACAAAAAATGTTTGTTTTTATATGTTAGATTAAAATATTTAAGGAAGAAAATAAAATTTTAAGATTCTTTTTCTTATATAGTCTTTTTTGTATTATAATGTGTTGGCAGGTGGCTAATGGATTTATTCAGATGCATTGGTCAATTGGAATTCAAATCCAAATTTATTGGAAACTTTATTTATGGTAAGTAAATCTAAAATATTCAACATGTAATAATGACTGATAATGCAATTTTATTTATGAAAGTTTTTATAATATAATAATTATGGAAGTCTATTTATTGATTTCACTAATTTCTTTTCTTTCATGCCATAAAAACTAAATGGCCAAAAACAAATGTAGCCAAACCTTTACAGGAAATGTCAAACATAGCCAAAACTATTTGCGTCACATTTTTTAGACCAAATTTTTATTTTTTAGGACAAATTTAGCCGACAACCGTTAAAATTTTAACACCGTTAGTGACTGTACAAACGGAGCTGACATGGCATCCACTTGACTGTACAACTAAATGCCACGTCAGATGCCATGTTAATATTAAAATTCAAAATAATAATAAACTATACTAAACCAAAATATAAAATGTAATATTTAAAATAAAATGTACAAATGGAGCTGCTATGCTGCCGCATCTCCACCACCGCCGCTGCATCTCAACCATCGCCGCCGCATCTCAACCACCGACGCTGCATCTCAACCACCACCGCCGCCGCACCTCCACCCCCACCGCGCACCTTTCCCAACTGCCGTAGCCGCACCTCCACCCCCACCGTCGCCGCCGCACCTCCCCCAACTGCGCCGCCACACCTCCGACTCTTCCTCCTTCATCTTCTCTTCCTCAGTCCCTCTCTCTCCAATCCCAAGCCCTCTCTCTCTCAATCTGAAGCCCTCCCATCTCCAATCCCTAAACCCTTTTCTGCAGATGCACGACAATTCAATCTCAGGAACAATCCTCCACGGTGAAACCCCAACCGACCTAATCGAGCGGTTCACGACGACGATAGGGCGCCCACCGATGCTGCCCAAGTGGGTGTTTTCCGGGGCGGTGGTCGGAATGCAAGGAGGGACAGAGTCGGTGAGGGAAGTTTGGGACAAATTGGAAGGGTACGAAGTTCCGATATCGCCGTTCTTGTTGCAAGATTGGGTGGGGCAGAGGGAGACAGTGATTAGGTCGCAGCTGTGGTGGAATTGGGAAGTTGACGGTAATCGGTATAAGGGGTGGAAGGAATTGGTCCGGGAGCTTGGTGATCGGAGAGTCAGAGGAGGAGAGGGGAATGAATGTGAATTGAAGGGTAATCGAGAACGGCGGCGGCGGATATTAGGGTTTTAATTTTTAATTTTAATGTTTATTTATTTTCTTTTGGTAAATATTTTTTAATTAAAAATAATGACACATCAGCTGACACATCATTTTGAGGGTTAAATTTCCGTTAACTTTAACGGAAAACAAAACATTGCCAATTTTGGGATTACGAATAGTTTTGGCTATGTTTGACATTTCCCGAAAAGGTTTGGCTACAAATTTGTTTTTGGCCAAACTAAATTACTTACCTTAAAATAATTTGTAAACAATATTGCCCTGATCTTATTTTCATAATTAAAAATTTTTCTTTTTAAATTGTATTTTATAAAGTAAGAAATTTAAATGCAATGATTTGTTCTTATATGTCAATTGGTAAATCATTTTCATTTTGGTTAGTATCGATAAATCACATTATTCCTTAAATAATTTCTTCAATCAAACAAAATTAATTTTTCAGTATATCCTTACACTTCATCTAGCGACAATGAATTTAGTGTAGTAAATAATGTTGCTTCCCCGTGAGATAGGAGAGGAGAATCTAGTTCAATCTATATACGCGATTAACCAACCATGTCACTAGGTGAATGGATTTCATATCCTTGCCAATAGAAGTGGTAGAAAATATCCTTGATTTTCTTGACTACAAATAATAGTTGACTCAATTCAGGGTTGTAGCAAAGCAGTTTAGATAAAAGTGTTTATGAACCTATTAAATAGTATTAAATCATGTTATCATTTTAATTGTTGTTTAACAATACATGTATGCGTCTATAATAACTTAAATTATATATCACTTTTCAGGAACTGTTTTAATAATGGCAAAAAGGTTGTATCAAGAACAGATGGTTGTCACCGGTGTACACCACCACCAAACATGGCACGACCACATCCCAACCTTCCATTCCACCGTAACCGTTAATGGTACAACGTCCCAATCGAAATTGGTTGGCTTCCTTCGAAGTTTTTTGTCCTTCGGGGTTCTTTATTCTAGAGATTGGGACCTGAGTTTCTTAGCTCGTCAGTCGGACGGCGCTTTTACGGGATCTTAATCCCTAATTGAAAAATAGAGGAAGTTTACTTCCTGAGATATTATCATAGAGATTGTGGTCTTCCCGATCTGAGAAATCTCGTACTCGACTTTGCTAAACAGAGGTTCTTTAACCTGGTTTCTATCTAAGATGTGTACTACCTTTTCATTATACTGCTGGTGGAATGTTCGTATTTGGTTCAGATCTGAAACAACTTGTTCTAGAAATCAGTTCTCCATTGGATTGAGTGCTACAGCTTTGCCTTGGAGAAAATACGTTTCATTGTTAATCATAGTTTGGTTGTTTCCTCTCGCCTGTTCGTGTCCTTAATTGGCTAGCAGGTTTGATCCAAGAGCTGAGCTCCTTCTCCTTTGTGTTTATGTTGTGATTAAGGTTGTACTAGTAAAATTTTGTAGTGTTCTCCCTCTCAAAAGTGAGCCTACTGTCCTACAATCTCATTGGGGGAATCCTTGACAAGGATTGATCTGCTCCGCCGGCATCCCTTCCCCCTGCAGAAGTGTCGCCTTTCCTCCGCATTCAAGGAGGCTGAGTTCTATACAACCTGGAACGCAGCCATCATCATCGCAGCTCATATCACAACCGTCCCAGCATCGTTGTCGCCGGCAACAGACTCTTTTCGCCGGAGGGATTGTCATTAAAGCATAACCGTTGGAACACGTTTTTCGTGGAAAGAATATTAAATTATTAATTAAAATTATTTTTAAAACGGAAACGTTTCCTTCTTCCGGAATTGATTTCATTAATGAATGTGTATTGAATGGAGGAATTTTGGGACGGTTCCACAATTACACCCCCTTTTTTTCTGACTCCGATTATTGTGTACAATTTAAAATCAATTTGTACAAATCTCACTTTATTTAAGGGCTCGTTCGTTAGGGAGAATTTGGGTAGGAGAATTGGATGAATTGGGTCTGTTGGAGAATTTGTCGAAATAGCCCGTTCGACAAGGTGAATTGAGGAGGGATTTGGGGAGATTTCAGATTCTCCATTGTGGGACCCACGGAGAATTGGGGTGTGTTTCAATTCTCCAATGGAGAGGAGAGAATTGGGGAGAATTTGGGAGAATTGGTTGTTTTTAGTGTTTTACCATTCATATTTTAATTTAATTTTATTTTATTAATATCAATTCTCCACCCCACAATCTCTCACATTCTCTCCTCCGAACGGTCTACTTTCGAAACAGACAATTCTCTCCAATTCTCCATCTAATTGAATTCTCTAGCTATTTCAATTCTCCCTCTCCCAATTCCACTTCACGAACGACCCTAAGATTTGTCTAGAACAGAAACGTTTATTCTCGGGATTGTGATTGATTTAATTGAAAGACGTAATTTTGGGGGTTTCCAAGTTTACATCCTCATACTCTACTCTAGAGCCAATTCCCCTTATTCAATTCCCTCATTTCCTTGAGAATCAATGCTATTTTTAATGATATATTTTCTCTTCATTTCATTGGCTACAGACAGAACACAATTAGTCCACAATTGGTAAGGCTATATCAAAGGAAGGGTAATCAACGGAGCCATTAGTTTTAATTTCCTTTCTCTTCAACTTTTCTATTTAATATTATATTTGGTCAGGCCATAATTAATCTAATTTTGGTAGGACTAGATCAATGAAGGTAATCAACATAATTCTTATATTAATTATTAACATTTTCTATTCATCAAATTAGTGGCGTAGTACTTGTGGTTTGATTTCTACTTTTGGTAAGTTTTTTACTAATTAGGGGAAATCAACGAAAATTGATAATAATTGGAAATTAATTAATTGGGTAAGTGTTAGAGATAAAAAAAACACCTTTTTAAACTATGTGTTTCGTCTTGCCAAAGAGGCCTTAACTTATTTTCCGAATTCTTCAGGTCTGATTAACTTAAGATCACTCGATTAATTAAGTAGTTGGTGTATAAATTTCCACCCCACCCCCACCCTCTTCCCCCTTCCTTTTTCCTTTTTCTTTTTTCTTTTTTTAGCTCTTAGGTTGGTTCACGGTCTACGATATCTCTTCTGGAGATATCCTGAAAAAAAAAGTTGAATTTCAAACAAGAAGCCACACCCATCACCGGTTCTGGCCATGAAGTACCAAAGCCCAAAAGAAGCTACAGGATAAAATTTGTACCCTCGGACTCATACTTGTCGAAACGATTGAGGAAGCACAACGAAAAGAGAACTGTAAGTAATTTTGCACAACAAAATGTTAATAAGTTTTAACAGTTTTGTTAATTAACTATGAAATTGATTGATTGATTGTGTTATTAGGTTGTGTCCAGGAAGAAATGGAGGACTTGGGCCTCTTCATGAACTTTATCGGTCAAGATGGCACGACCATAAATAAAAACGAATCAGTGTTTGGTAGGCTGATTGATGATGTCCTCCAATGGACGGCTAGGGTGGAGCCTGAAGTTTACAATCGGACCACCACCACTGCATATGAACTCAACACAATCATTGATGATGATGTTGATCGTTGGCTCAAGGTTCGAGCTGCTAAAGTGGAAGAGCTGAGTGTGTCGACTGATGTCGAGATGCCAATCTCGATGTTACTCCTCTATTCAGAGATGTTGCTCTGGTGTTCGGAGATGCTAGTGTGCTCGTTGTTGAAGGACATGATCATAGATTCATAGAGGCATTAATACACCACAGAAAGACATGTGTATTCGGTACATAGAGGTATCGAGCCTACAATTAGGGTCGGTCCGTCGTGGGCCCAACCTCATCAGAGGATGTTGTGAGAGAAGGTTAGTTATGGCACGACCTCGAGGTGGCCCCATGATGGTCAACAATGTTTCTCTCGTGGAGTAATTCATTAATATTGTGTGAATTGCTGAAGGGTTTCTCGATAGAACTGATGCACCAGATGCAGTAGTAGTCACAACGGCTATTGAGGAGGAGCTTGCAGTTGGGGTGAACTAGTTGGTGGACCCCGCATATGAGATCAACTCACTGGAGGATGCTATAAGTCAAGAAGGCTGGTTCTTGGATCCCGAAGAAGTCGATTCGGTAACAAATGCTGCACCGGTACCTGGACCCGAACCGTGGTTCGTAGAGCACTAGAGAGGATTACGATACGTTGTTGAGGTTGCCTGACTTGGATGATGGTGATTTGTATTCCACTATCGGTCCTTTTGTTGGAAAATTAATTAAGATATTTATTGATTAGAGAAAATGGAAGAAAGGGTCAAATACTTAAAACGTCCCGAAACTATAGGACGAGTTACAAACTCGTCCTAAAACTTTAATACATTACAGAGTGGTCCTATTACTATGAAACGAGTTACATAGTAGTCATAATGACATCATCATTGTACTTTTCCAACCATTTTGCTACGTCACCATTGACATGTCATCGAAAATATAATTTAAAATTCATCTTAAATTGATTCAAATATAAAATTATAACAATCTAACTCACTAGATTTAGTTTTGAACCCAAGTTTATAAGGTACTAGAATTACCCGCGCGATGCAGCGGAAAATTTTAGAGGACAAGTAATGGTAGTTTTGATTAATAGTGATGTCAAATTTTGAGATGGTAGTGAAATGGGCAATGAAAAAAACCAAAAGACATAGAAGAGTGTTGATTAGCACATAGCGAGATGGTTGTGAAATGGGCAACCAAAAAAAGTACCAAAGAAATAGAAGAGCGTTGATTGATTAATTGACATAATGCGTAGCACACAAGAAAAATAATTGTGGAACAATAACAGGAGGGGCGAGGCTGTTTTTGCAACGCCAATTATGGAGATGAGAATGCTACAAGCCCATAAACTTTACCCTCATAACTCACAAACCCACCCAACACAAGATGACCCACAAAAGACTACTCTTAAAAATCTATGATCCGAGTCTTAAATACTTTAATGGAGGGAAGGAGGGAAGGAAACACTATTTATTCAATAGTAACTCCCCTTCTCCCTTTATATATAGAATATAGAATATGAGTGTAGATTTAGATTTTGAATCATATTTTTTAATTTTGAATTATGTCAATGGTGATATGGTGAAATGGCTGAAAAAGTACACTGATGACATCATTAGGACTACTTTGTAACTCGTATCATAGTAATAGGACCACTCTGTAATGAATTAAAATTTTAGGGCGAGTTTTCGAGATGTTTTAAGTAATTGACCCAAGGAAGAAATAAGATTTTACTTTAGTAAGATTGAAGGTGAGTGAGGTCATGAGTATATAAAAATATGAATCATCATAAGATTAAACCTAAATAGCGGAGGGGAGTTACTGTCGCTTACTGTTCCTTAAGAAACAGTTCCCCTCCCCTGACAATAAACCCCACCACCCAATCACTTGTCTCTTCGTAGTTGGCTTTTTGCACTTTCCGGTTGCTTTTCGACTATCTCAGCTAACTCTATCAAACCCTTCACGTTTCTTCAGGCTTATTGATCATTTTGGTCATAAACCTTTGGGGTTTATAACAAACTGGTCATAAACCTTTGATTTGTAACCTAGTGGTCATTAACCTATAGGATTTGTAACAATTTGGTCAATCCGTTAAGTCTCCATCCAATTTTTCCGTTAAGTGCTGATATCAGCATGCCATGTCACCCTTTTTTACCACCTCACCACTTGCCACATCACTTATTCCAACCATGACTCAATCCATCCAACCAAACCCCAACCTAACTACCTAACCTAACCTAACCTAACCCAATCAACCCAAGCCCACTAAAATAAAAATAATCAATTTTCAATTTCTTTCTATTTTGCTTCCCTCTTTCTCTGCATCTTATCCTCTTCCCTTCTCATGTTCTATCTTCACCTCCTCTTCCTTCTCCTCTTTCTCTCTTCTTCTTCCTCTTCTTGTTGCCACGTTGTTGTCATTGGGAGAGGCAGAGGAAGTGAAGGAGAAGAAGAAGTCGAGACTACCGCCAGCTTCCCAGTGTCCTTCTTCTTGATCTGGTGGGAGGAAGGCGAATTTGGTAGCTAATTGAGATAGACCGCAACACATTCAATCAAAGGGGGAGAAATTGAAACCCAGGTTTTTCAAAGTTTTCATTCAGAAAGTGAACAAAGCCATATGGTAAGAGAGAAACAGAGTGGTTATGGGTTCTGTGCAAATGGTTGGAAATGAAAAAACAAGTACAGAGCAGAGAGAATGAGAGAGAGAGGGCTAGGGTTTTCTGGGGGTGGAAGAAATGAGCTCCTGCAATAGTCTTCAGACTCTTCGTTTATTGGAGGAGGAAGTCTAGAGAGAAAGAGGAGAAGGAATAGGAGGTGAAGATAGAACATGAGAAGGAAGAGGATGAAATGCAGAGAAAGAGGGAAGCAAAAGAAGAAAGAAATTGAAAATTGATTATTTTTATTTTAGTGGTTTTGGGTTGATTGGGCTAGGTTAGGTTGGATGGGTTGAGTCATGGTTGAAATAGGTGATGTGGCAAGGGGTGAGATGGTAAAAAAGGGTGACATGGCATGTTGATATCAGCCCTTAACGGAAAAATTGGATGAAGACTTAACGGATTGACTAAATTGTTACAAATCCTATAGGTTAATGACCACTAGGTTACAAATCAAAGGTTTATGTCCAGTTTGTTATAAACCCCAAAGGTTTATGACCAAAATGATCAATAAGCCCGTTTCTTCAGTTCCAGCTAAACTTTATTTCCTTCTCCCCTGCTTCACTCCGATTCCTTTCTCCTTGAATCTCTTTCAGTTCAGCTTCTAAAAGAAAGTTCAGTTCAGTTCAGTTCTCCCCTGCACCATCTAACCACATCTTTCTTTACTCGGTCGCGGCACCTCCTTCCTCTTCATCTCTTACCTTCCAATTAACTTTCAGTGGAAGGTCAATCAACTTCTACCACTAAAAATCCACCTGAAGTAGAGTCAAGAGCACGAGATAGCCCCCTGCTTCCTGGATCAAATATTCAAGATACGTCGCACCTCATTGTGAAACTTCTGTTTCTAGGTTAATTTGCTGATGATTGGGGATTTTGCTCTGTTACTCTTCCAGCTTGATTATCAAATCCGGCTCAACCACAACTCTGTTTCCCCATAATCCATGAAAATTAGGGATTTTAATACTTCATCTTGCTGCAATTTCCATTCAGGTTGTAGCCTTTTCTGCTTTTCTTACTACTAAACTTATTTTCCTTCTTGCAGAGTTTGATCACTATTGTGTTTCTTGCAGCTCTCTTTGCAACCGGTGGGATCAAGGTGAACATGCCATATTTTGACATTTTCCATAATGTCCAAAACTTAACTCTTGCCTAATGAAAGGTTTGTCTTTTCCTTGTGAGTTCCTGCATTTCTTTTATATTGTCATTAAGTCTAATTCTATGTTGTGTATGCTATAGGTAAACAAAAGTTACGATGAGACCGTAAGTTCATACACAAGAAAACAATAGTGTTGTGATTCATGGCATCACAAACCTGCTGGAGCCGTTTTCTACTTCTCTTTAGCTTTCTTGCCTTTTATTGTACCTTAGATGATGGTCCTGAGATTTTCCTCTATTCATGCAAGCCATTTGATTGTTGTGAATGAAGATTATCCTATTGCCAATCAATTCCTATTAATTCAAGTTGTCTTCTTTTGTAAATCTTGGCTGGCAGTAAAACGATTGGTAAATAAGGTTGCTTCTAGACAAGTTTATAGGTATATGAATCATATATTTGGTTGGGTTACTATCTCTATTGGATATACTTAGGGAACTGACTTAGATTTGCCTCTCTTGGTTGTAGAACAGGTGAGGTTTAATCAGACATTTGTTAGAGCTTGATTCGTTGAAATCCATAAGTCAGTTCAGTATCTAAGTTATTGCTACAATATTACAAGACTACAAATGCTATAATAATAGATGATTGACCTAATGGAAGTTAGAAGTCAAATTCAAGAGTCTCTGGTAGAAGTTTATAATGTGCATTATGTTGTTGTTTAGATTTATGAGTGGTAAGTAATTATTACTCTTAATTCATCAGTTACTTTCCTTATAAACTAACAGACCACAGTTCAGCATTGTATCTCTCATGTTGTTGCCAATGCACATGAAGAAGAATGAAACAGGTAGTTGTGGAATTTTTTTTCTTGGTTTCAATTATTTAGTCCTTTTTTCCATCTTCTCGAATAGTTTTTTTATATTGTGTTGGGTTATTGATATCTTAAGTTTCTTTTTGTTGCGAGAAGGTGCCACGAAGGCAAATGAAAGGTTGTTGGATTGATTCTTAGGTTAATCAGGCTCCCAAGAACTGCCCCTGCAAGATGCTGATCAACCCCTCACAGTCACATTCCATGAGAAACACATGAGAGATCGCATCCTTGGCTAGGTATGGTCTGATCCAGTTTGGTCGGTGCTTCACTATTCGCATCCGTCTCCATTGATTTTCTTATTGTTGTTTCGTTGTGCTCAATTGCTCCCTTTTTACAGTTTGTTCTTTCTCTTTACTGCTCTTGCATCTCGATTTCCTTGCAAGCATATTACTCTTCCATGTGCATGAAAATAATGTGTTACGATCAGTGTCTTTTGTTGTGTATAAATTGCATGTCGTACCTTGCCTGCTGATTAGTGTTTGGTTTCAGTTTTGTATTGTTTCTTTGTGGTATATATGTTAATCGTACGTTCGTCGATTTGCGTATCTCCACCTTGGAGTTATACAGGGTCTCATGGATATTTTGATGGGGACATGCCATTCATTGTACCTATGCTAGGTCATAGTTCCCATTGTTGCTGTTGATATTCTTTCTTAAAGATTACATAAAGTTAGTTGGAATTTCTTATGTTAAAAAGAGATGGTTCAGCGACAGCATACATATTATTGATTTGTCGTTCAGTTCTTTGTTGTAGATTCAAAGTATTGCCTCCTTGGAAAGTATCCTTGAACATGTCATATCAGTGGCTGATCAACCAAACTGTTGCATTAATTTTGTATGATGCTTATCCTTGATTTCCATTTCTCCTTTGTTTATTCAGGGACATTATCTTTTAGATTCATGACTTCGTGTCTTATTATAGTTTTAAGTTGTATTCGTATATGAGTTGACCTTCAGAGTGACCATATTACTTCTATATTGTCTTCATTGATGCCTAATCACAACCTGTATATTACCTTCCAAATGCTTAACAAGTAAGCATAAACACAAAAACATTTTTTTGTATTCCAATGCCTAGCTGCTATTCCTTTTGTGCTTTCAGTTTGTATTGCTCCAGGTGTATCAAGCTGACAGAAGATGGCTTATTTATGTCTCAAGTTTCTTTTGTTGCGAGAAGGTGATCTGAGAGCAAATGAAAGCCTATTAGAGATGCCAAGGTCAATCGGGCTCCAAGAAATGCCCCTCAAGGGTAGTTTACGAGATGCTGGTTGATCGAGAGTTGTGACAAATAGGTCCATGTCATAAGAAGGTACTAGGAAAAAGGGATGCCCAGCTTAGAGTTAATTCTTGCGTTTAGCTTGAAAGGTAGTTTAGTTTTATATTTTCTACACGTAGTACGCTAATCATGCATTATTCATGTTTTGAATGAAATTATCATAGTTTTAAAGCCATTCCAAAAAATTATCCATAACCTTGATTTCATGATTATATAAATATTTATAATTCACCTATGAACTACGGGTGAATATCATCGTGCCAACTCCAATTTATGACCCCGCGGCATCGCGCGCCTACTATAATCTAGTTAAACCTAAATAGCGGAGGGGTGCTACTGTAGTTTACTATTCCTTAAGGAATAGTAACCCCTTGGGTCCACTTCAATCTTCTTTTAACTTATTTTTTCCTCCTCTTTTTAGTTACAATGCAAAGAAATTAGTTACAAACAAAACAAAAACACCTTTTTTCATCTCTTTTTATTTCTCTTTGTTGTTCTCTTTCCCCAACTTTTGCTCGCTTAATATTTTCCAAGAATGAACGCTTAATATTGTTCTTAAGAATTTTTCTCTCTCACCCTTAAAGCTTAAATCAAATTAACTGAGGACTAAAACTCTGATCAATACATCGTAAAATTAACTCCAAATTCAAATTGGTGCACTACACAATATATATCTTCAGCCAATTAAAACTTCGTTAATTTTTTTTGGGTGGTTTGGGTCGCTGATTGCCAGCCCCACCAACTAATATCCAATTTATTTAATTTCATGTTTGTAAAAAATGGAAAATCTTTAAAAAAATTTAAAATAAATAGGAGAGCTATTCAGATCCGGCAATGGATCGAGTTGATTTGGATGCTCATTTTTAGTTGTTTCTTCTTTCGGTTGGGTTATTTGAGTCATAATTGTTATATTTTAAAACTTGGTCCGAACCATAATTTTTTATAGTCAATTGTGGGTAATTTTTTGCTACAAGTGCTTTCAGTTATAAAATAAAAATCATCTTTATCACAAAATTGTCAAGACAGTTGATTGCGCTTTGAATAAATCAAGTTAAAATAATAAATGAAGAATAATGTAGAGATAGATATAGGGGTCATTTGTTTTGTAATATCTCAAATGTTATGACATTCGACATGTCACGATATTGGAGGTTATTTGATATTGATGGAGACTAAATAAAAATTTGTGTTAAGTAGGTGGTTTTTAGTGTACGATAATATTTTGAATGAAATTATCTATGTGTCATTACTTCTTCAAACTTAACAACAAGATTGAGTAGCTACTAAAAATCTCACTTGAATTACATACACTGTCAATTTCAAATTGAGAGCTGGTAAAAGGATTCAAAAGGCTAAGTGGTCGAAGCAAAAATGAGTAAAAAGAACGATTTATAGTATAGAGAACTATTTATTAAGTTGGCCAAGTAGAGTGGGCAAAGTGTTAAATTTCAAAAAAAAAAAAAATCAATGTTATGGTCATTTCTAATAAAATATTAGTTAATGTTTTTTATATTATTAAATACCATTTACAATCTTACTACATCATGATTTGAATAATTTACGACTTGATAAGTTCGTCACCTTTTTTTTTTTTGCATTTTCCATGTCGTATACCCGCTTTATGACTCGATTAACCCACCCATTTGACATGTCTACTAATATCTATGTGCAACACCCTGCTCCACACATATATGAATGACTATTTATACCCTTTTTACGATCATACAAGTATGAATCATTCAAAAAGGATAAATCTCAAGTTGAATGAATATTTTAAGTGTATGGTTAAACTCACAAGCCATTAACATATACATCCAACAAGTTCATAAATATGATGTATCCCCCTGAACAGTGACCAGATCAAAATGAAAATATTTGCCATTAGTCTAATCACCTAATTCTGTATAACTCATGTTTTGAACAGACTTACCTTAACTTCAAATAGACTCAATTAGTTTTTCAGCATCTTAATTTCATAATTATATATTTATTTATAGATTCATCAACGAGTGAGTAGTATCTTACCAGTTCTGTTTTAAATCCCGCGGCATCGCGCGAATTTACTAACCTAGTTATATATAAAAGTATGAATCATAAGATTATAGGTAAAACGGGTTACATAACTATCAAATTTGAGAGTATTAATCGAGTATGATAAACGATGCAAAAATAAGAGTCAAATGACACCCATGCAATTTACTCAGTAAACAACGTTCATCGTTCTCGTCAGTCGTCACCCGTAACCATTTTCTGATTTTGTTCAGTGTTAACCAGGAAGGAAATGAAACTCGTTTTCCTTCTTTCAGTTACCATTTCCTCTTTGATTTCTGTTTCATCTCAATCTTCTTCTACCGTTTCATTCCTCGGAATTTCCCTCAAGGTACACCATTTAACCCTCGTGACGATCTCTTCTTCCTTTCCTTCCGGTAAATGAATTGTGGTGAAATTTTAGTTCATTGCAGTCCTAATGCCTAATATGATATGGAATTTACCCAGATGAGGATTACTTCAGAAAATATACCATCAATTGCAGGAACGGATCCAGCAAGTTCACTATCGCTCAGCTCAATGATGATTACTGCGATTGCCCTGACGGCACTGACGAGCCTGGTTAGTAATAAACTCAATCGACGGATTCAAGTCTTTAGTCTATGGTTAATTGAATGTTGGTAGAGCTAGGGTTGGAATCGGTGATTTCTGTCTTGGGATGCTTTATGCCTTCAAATTTTGCAGGAACTTCAGCATGCCCTGAGGGAAAGTTCTATTGTCAGAATGTGGGACATCTTCCCACCACGTTATACTCCTCCAGGGTCAATGATGCCATCTGTGGTAATGTTGCCTTCTTAAATCATGTCTGGTGTTCAGTCGGTAAAATTTCATTGAATTACAACCATAATACCTATTTTGAGAATCTGAGCAATACAGTGACTTGATAGCCTGATAGGGGAATATCCAGTATGCAACCACGCTACTCTGCTGTTGGTAACTCTGATGAGTTAATGCTCCTTTTGATTTCTTCTGTTTACTTTGATTTGTACTTTACATGAACTATAACAGATTGCTTGCGTTTAGAGGGAAGGAAGGCGAAAAGGGAAGGCAAAGCGGATAATTACAGAAACTGATTGATTTGCATCAAGAAGGTGTAACCATACGTAGAAGGGTAGTTGAACTAGCAAAAGAAGCAATTTCCAAGGACAGAGCAGAACTATTATTAAGTTAATTAATTATTAAGTTAAGTCTATATAAAGCACACAGCATGTCCACTGTTCATTAAGGGATTATTTTTAGTCCATTTCAAACTATTTACCCTGTTTCCAACTATTTCTCTATTTTATTAAGTCTCCCTTCAACTACTTCCATCTATCTTCCACCTGGCCTGCAGATCCATTTTCCACGTTGGGCTCTTAGGCCTGCCAAAACACAATTTTTTGGAGAAAATAAAAAGATAAGACCAAGAAAAAACCTCTACAAAAAAGAGGATAAGACAAAAAAAACCCTTCTTCATTCTCCTTCTTTCTCTCCCTCTTCGTATCTCACCTTCTTTCTCTATCTCTCCAATCCTTTTTCCCTTTAATTTTTTCTCTCAGTCACTGCAACTTTTCTGGTTAGCTTTTTGTTGTTCTTTTTCAATTCTCCTTCTTTCAGTTTCTTTGCATTTGCCAAATTAAAATGGACTCCTAAAACTTAAATGCATGCTCCAACAATAGGATCAAATGAGAGACCAAAATGAGAAAGAGTATTAAATAAGGGATTAGGAGGGCATTATTGCCTCTTTGGAATGGGAGGCTAAAATTAAAGTGGGAAGGTGCAGAAAAAGAGGCAGCCCCACCCTCCTATCATGCGCTGCCACGTGTCACATATTTTTCTGCATTTCCTTTATTATCTTATGTTTAAATCCGAATTCCATTTAATTTCGGCTGAGTTTTATCGTCCGCTCCTATTTCGACGAGATTTTAAATACAAATAACGGCTACAAACACGAATATCGAAATAACGCTATAACACGAATATCGAAATAACAGCTATAAACAATTGGTCCGTAGAGGAAGACGAAGCACTTTGTTTTAGTTGCTCCAGTGATTGAGTGGTTTGAGTTGCACCAATTATGAGTAGTCTGACTCTACGTTTCTATTGCTGCCACTTCCAAATGTGATGTGAATCATCATTGAAACACTATTTGAGCAAGTTGGCAAGCACAAATGGGCACATAATCCAAATGTGATGTGAACCATCACTGAACCAATGCCGACATCACAAAAATATTTTACGAAGTGGAAAAAAAAAGTATCTAAAAAATTACTCAAATTTTATCGAAATGATCATCTCGAATTATCATAAAAACCTATAAAAAAAACAAAGTAAAAAACTTTAATTTGATTCTTCATAAGTTAGATTTATTAAAATGACAACAGAAAATTATAGGTCTGGTTCATTTTAGCTCTTGCCATGGTTGGAGCAATTACAGTTTTCGAGAAGATTAAGAGGCTATATTTCGAAATGAGACTTTACCATTTAGCCTCTCGGTTGGAGTTAGCCTAATAAATTCTATTCTATATCAACTAAAAACGGATCCCTGTTCATTTGTGTCCCATCAACGGTTCCATTTTTATATCTTCCGGTTCTGGTCTGCTCATGCTGGTTACATAATGACATTAGTTTTAGCGAACTTAGTTCCAATGTAGTTAGGGATTTGTATCTGGTCAGCTTCTGTCTTTCACCTATCAATCACCAGTTGCCAGCTCTCCCTCTCACTCTCTGTTCTTTCTCTCGCCAGTCTCTCTGCTTCCCTTTGTCCGTCCAACTAATTTTTCATTTTAGGGTTCACTTCTCTCCTCTGTCAACCACCGTCTTCCATTGCCTCGGCGACAATCAAGTTTTGTAAGTGACTGAACTTCTTTCTGAGTTCTGATGGTTTGAGATCAACAAACCAAGATTTGAGGCTAGCTGTATTCGCAAGAACAGTTCTCTCCCGTTGCTCTCAGTAGATCAGCAGCTTCTTACAGGTCAGGAGTTTAATTTCCAGCACTATTTTGTTCCTAGAGATCCTTATGTCAAGCCCAAGAAGTACAAGTATCCAGAAATCTATAACCCTCATGGCCCCAATCCTCCTCCTTCCAACAAATTCGTTCAGCTCGCCGAGCACACCGCGGCCTTAACCTCCGATGAGAGGAGACAAATCGGCCCTGCTGTCAGGTTGAATTTGAGCCATCTGAAGCTGGAAAACTACTCGACTAAATTGAGGAGACAAATCGGCCTGCGTCAGTTGATTTGAGCCATCTGATGGAACTACCGACTAAATAGCTACAAAATATCAACTAGCGGCAGTATTGCACATCTATGGGTAGCCTGAACAACAAAATCATATTTTCGACGCGACGACCTTGAAACAAACCTGCCAGTGGGGTAGAGCAAGCGGATGGTTAGGGATCAGTTTTTGACCTCAGCATGTGGGTCGACTATGAGGTACCCTTTTCATTTGGTTTTGCATCGTTTGCTCTGTTACTGCTCTATGCTTTCTTTGTCTTTTTCTTTGTAGTTTCTTTGTTGTTTGGTATGTCTAGATAGTGGAATTTAGTTGGATTTCTTGCTGTGTTTAGTGTGTGTTCACCTGGAGGAATGGTCTCTAAGGCAGATGAAGTTGAAGATAATCTATTAGTGTGTGTTGTTTTTTAAGGTTTCTCATGTCAACTGAACATGTCCGCAACTGCAGTACCAAGCAGTAGCTACAAGTGCCTCACCAATCTTGAAACAACTATGAAATTTGAGGTTTCATTTGAATCTAGAGTTTTAATTAATTAGTTTTTGGTTTTGTTCAGTTATGCTTTGTGACTATGTACTTATGATTCTTCATGTTCTAACAGAAGATTTGAATGTTCAGAAGAGGCATAAGCAACAATTACAAGAAATCAAAGAGTCACACAAGAAGTAAAAACTCGAACTCAGCCTGCAAGTTGAGTAGATCTATGAAGATGCTTGGTATGTTCTGTTTTTTTTAATGTGAAAGAGATATATCGAGTTGGTCTGAGTGCGTGTATTTCCTGGTCGGAGAGTAAATGCAAAATACTTGACTTTATTTTAAAATGTTGTGGGAATCGATGTTGGCAGTCGGGAATCAATGGTGATTCTGCAATCCTCTGGTGCAGTTTTTGGCTTTTATTCTTCCTGAAAATGCCTAGCTGATTTATATTGGAACAAAGCTACCATATTTGTTAGATTTTGATCCTGGAACATCTCACACAAATCTCCAGTTGTTTTTTTTTTTTTGTTTCTAAACCCTACGTTAACAGTGAATTGCATTCCATTCGTTTTTGTTTGTATTGTGCTCATCAGGTAATGCTCCAACTGTTTGGAATGCAATTACATAAATGAATTCTTCTAGGTTTGCACCGTTAAGATGAGTATATTTATATCCAATGTTTATTTTTATTACTCATGTTATGGAATTGTCTATAACCATGGTATTATATTATTACAATTCTTATAGTCAGCTGTGAATCCTTGAATTCATATTTTCCATGGGTAAAATCGTTGAAATGTAAGTTGTGGTGAAGTAAAATATTGATAGAAATCTCATGCATCTAGGTCGTGTAGTCTAATAAGAAACTAATTAGTTGGTTTTCCAGATCAAGCTAGATGTCATTCTTTTGTAGAGTAGGAAATTCAAATATTGGAGCTTTCTGAATTCAATCTGGCAAGAAAATTGGATCGGATACATATGGTGGGAGGAAGATGAAGTAGACAGAAAGAAGCTTATGGAATTGGACATGTGATAAGGTGCTTTGGCTCTAAACAACTACATTGTCATTGTTCGTGTATACATTATTTAAAAACAAGTCACTGATAAAAAAGGATATGTTGTGCTTTGAATCTAAGTCACTAATTCTCAGTTTTGTTCATGCAATATACAATCTTATTCTTGCTGCATATGGGTTTCTATTATCTTCAGTACTATTTAAAGAAGACATGGAATGAAGTTATTGGTGTTAGCTTGGCTTCTTCTTATAAGGGGTTCAGCCAAATTACTGGTGCCACGAGGACATGATTTTGTTAAAACTCATACCTTCAAAAAATTGCTTCAGGATGGCCAATTCCTTTATTCTACTCATAATCATTTAGTATGATAATTAACTTATTTGGCAAGTATATTGTACCACAATTCTACTCAAAAAAGTGTATTCTTTCTTCGAGATGGTCGGTTGTAATTTCATGCGCTCACTCACACGTTTAAGTATCGAGTGAGTACATTTGTACTACGAGTAGATTACATTGTATAGCAGCATCGCCCGCTACAAAAATCTAGTCTACGCTAAAAACTGAGGAAAAATCTCTTGACAAACTAGTCAAGCTCCTGAAGGGTATCATCCTTCTTTCACATTCTTTTTTCCTAGCCACTTATTTTTCACCTTCCGTTACTGTGATTCACTTGAGTTGTTGGATGCTCATCCTGTTATGTATGTTTATTCATTGTCATTTGTGGATGCACTTGGATAGAACGGAAGGAGCAAATTGAGAAGGCTGATGAAAAAGAGCAATTAGAGAAAGAGAAAGAAGATAAGAACAACACAGATGTTCTGGAAGGCGATAAGTGGGGTGATGCATCTGACGGTAACAATAAGTCAGGTTTAGTGACTTCTGAAGATGAGATGATTGGTCTTGTGGAACAGGTTGGTCTATTTATCCTTTTTCATAAGGGGTATTTGTTACATATATGGAAGACACTATCATGACTCGGATTATCGCTTTTGTTCAATCTTCCAGGAAGACAGAAGTGAACATGATGACACTGATATTGCAGAAGATGGATCAGAAAGCACTGAGGGCCTGTCAAAAGAAGAGATAGGCCGCCTGGTTGCTTCACGTTGGACCGGTGAAAACCCTGGACAGGTAGAGGAAACTGACACTGGCTCAGATAACCATGGAGATGGAGGGGAGGATGAGAGTGTGAATAAAGCCCGTGATGATGATATTATGAAGAACGCGAATGAACAGCATCAATCATCAGCAGATGACAATCATGTCTTCTCCAGTGTAGTGCATGAGCCTGGGTTGGATGAGCAAGGAAAGTTCTTAGGTCAGAGTATGGTTTCTTTCAGTGCTATTATGGTTATCTATCAATGTTCTGGGTTTTCGAAATAGTTATCTTCACTTCTCCAGGGATAACTACTCCTCGACTTCAATTTTGGTTGGAGAAGATGAAGGGTTTCACCCAAAACATTTTACGATCTGTTAATTGGTTTTCAAGCCCAGTTGATAATTTAGGTGAGTTGATTACTGCAAGTTGTAGTTTTCAGAATGTAAGAGTCATTCTATATAGTTCATAACTTTGTGCTGTCAAGTAAACCAGATGCCAGTCAAATTCTAAAGAAGCACAATGAATCTGCTGCAACGTTGTCCAACATACAGGAAAGGATTTCAAGTTTGACAGAGAAGTTAAAACATGACTTCGGTAGGCCATTATAAAACTACTACCGCTAAGTGTTTCCCATGCTGATGATTTCTCTTCCTCAATGTGTTTATATTTTGGTTGCAGGTCCTGATGATGAGTTCTATGAATTTTATGATCAGTGCTTTGAGTCTAAACAGGACAAGTGATAAACCTGAACACTTTGTCTCGTTTTCTTCTTGATTTTATCATGTTCGAGTATAAAATGGCACAAATGTTTCAGGTATGTCTATAAAGTTTGCCCCTTCAAAGATGTTGTTCAGGAGGAGCAGCAGCATCAGAAAACACAACTAGGGTATGGTTTAGTTCTTCAAATTTATGTGAATGAAAATTGTTTGTCTGATTTCGATTGTTCTTATACCATCTTTTTGGTGGAAGATTCTCCCTCATTGTTTTCATCCTCATGTATTTAGATCCTGGGAGAAATTCCTAGACAACTACAGCACCATGTTATTCTCAAATGGTGCTGCTTGCTGGAATGGACCTCATAGAAGTATGAAGGTGCGCAAATTTCACGATCTTGTTCAAACATATTCGCCCATAGATTGAACTAACGAACCTCAGACGCCTACGCAATTGTCTCTCACACTGTAACAGGTCAGGCTGAGGTGTGAACTGAAAACAGAAGTGAGTGAGGTGGATGAGCCTAGCCGCTGCGAGTACATGCTTCTTTGATTCTTGCCTCATCCTCTCACACCTCTAGACTTCAGTTCAGCTGTCTCATGCTTCTTTATATATGTTTTTTTGTCACGGAAGATATTCGGCTATGATGTCAACCCCTGTTAGATGTCTAGATGGAAAGCTGAAGGTAATCAATCTTCTTTCCACACCAAGCAGTCAAGTTCTTACTTCATTGTTCTTTACCATGACATGAATAGTTCCAACATGACAGGAACTCAAAGATGATCTCAAACTGCTGCAGAAGGACAGCCCTCAAACCCGAGACGAGCTCTAAACTTCTCGGAACAACTCGAACATGCTTCATACTACTCAGGTCGACTCGAACACGCAGAGGTTAGAAAAAGAAGCCCCATGTAGTATCTGCATTAGTTTGGCATGAAAGTAGTTTGAATTGTATGCTTGGTTTGAACGCAGGATTAGGTTCCCCAGCTGTGGCAGATGCCAACCATTACTTTCGGCAACTGACAGAAGAGAATTGTTTGAACGAGCTCAAATCATTGTGACTTGTGAGCATTAACGAAAAGGGACCGAAAGTTCAGAACGTGCTTGTATTGCTTCGATGCTGTGTTTTTCTTGGTAATGTTGTTCTGTTCTTTAATAATACAAAGTTGCTAACTTTATGTTGATTGGTAGTTATTCGAGCATTTGTAACTTTCACATTGATCCGTACTTGTATGCTCCCATGTTTACTTATTAGTTATTCCTGCGTTCTTGAGTACCGATACCTCAAGAACCCTAACTTTACACATCAACGTCATCATCCTTCAATCTTGCAATAGCTCATTAGAAGCCTACGAGTGGAGGATTTGGGTTGAGGTTCCCCGAGCCATGGCCCACGTCACTTTCAAATCTAGTTTTACTAAATTATATGTATATTTCTGTGTACAATAAATGAGTTAGTCTAGTAATTTTTCAAATTTAGTATCATATACTTATAATTTGACGAAATGACGGAGTATCATAATTCATTCTGGATCTGCCTATTTATAAAATAATTAATTGAGTATAACAAAAGAAGTGAACAATTACAAAAGTATTATACTTTGTTATCTGCGTATATATACAACTACTATACATGCACTTTCGCCATGTGATTAGTTCTTTTTTACTAAAAAGGTAAAAACATACAAAATTAATTAAAAAAAAAATATGTAGTATCTATTTAGTATTTAAGTACCCCAAATATGGAGTAAAATATATGGATATCAAACTTTTCATTTTCTTTCACACTTAACTAATTTTCATACATCTTATACTATCAAACTATACTTTTCATTTCTCCGAATACCACTCTATCACTTTTTTGGACGTAATGTTGACATGTCTTGATGGTATGATGGTACGGTCAACATATATTGCTGAGTCAACTGCCAACAACATATCATGCAGCAAAAAAATTTGAAATGTTGTATTTTAAATGGTTTCACGTGTTATATATTGTGTTAATTTTTTAACTGCATAAAACCTCGTTAGTAGCTCACTCAACAATATATGTTCAATGTATCATCATTCATCAATACACGTTCGTGTGTTGTTGTGAATATGGACTAAAAAAAGGGGTCAATGAAGAGTAGGAAAATAATAAGTGGTATGTAAAGAAATAAAAATTCGTGTATCCATCGCAAGAAGATAGAATCCGATTTTAGTCTTAAAATCTATTACGGTTTATTAGATTTCACTGTTCACTCGATTTTATGTTACACGCAAATCTAATTTTGGGTGTAAAATTTAGTAAAATTCTGATTGAACATTGTAGATTGTAATAAAACAAGCGATTTTTCTTTATTTTCTGATTTAACTTTCTAGGTATATACCAGTTTTACACTATAGTAAGTCAAACAAAGTAAATTAAAATTAAATTGGTTTGTTTAGATATTTTATTAATTAAGTTAGAATTATTATAAAAAAAATGTGTATAATCTTAATATTATTCCTCGAATGACTACTTAAGACTGACATTTTCTATCGTTTTTATTAGACTTTAAACATTGGTTAATAGTAACTCTTTTTTTTGTCTCATAACCAATAACATAATTGAAACATGAAGAAATGTTTTAATTACATGTTATATTACTTAATATGTTATTATTAAATGTTTGATAGTAATCATAAAATCTTAACTATCGATAAAATATTAATTCAATTTCACCCATGTTTCGATCACAACTGAAATATTTTGACTACATTGATATCCATGTATTTGACTCAAAATACCTTGAAAATACTCAAATAGAAATAATTATGTCAATAAACTCCCTAATATATCCACTTTAACTTGTTATATATATTAGAGAAACATATTTAATTGTTAACAAGTTTAATATACATTTTTTCCTAATTAAGTTGTATTGTGGGGCAGGGATCTGTAAACTTTAGTTTGAACAAATTCAAACTTATAATCGGGCAAGTTGTCAATCCAAATTAATAAAACCCTAACAGCCCCTGCATCCTCATCTTCTCCTTTCTGTTCCACCAAAGCAGTCCCCCATTACTCTTCTTCTTTCACGTTCAAGCAGCCGCCGACCGCCAACAAATCCTACCGTCCCAAGAAATCATTCTTCCACCACATCCATTCTTTTATCAAATTCACTGCCACAAAAATCAAAGAAAGGGATCCGATTGACCCACCGACACTGTAGCCCTATCGGTGAAAAATCGAAGCCCAGATCTGTGATGCACAAAGTTCGCGGAGTCGTCGAGCTCGACATTGGGAGGGAGCAACTCGTTCAAGAGGCAACGATTCGGGATTTGACCTCCCCTTGTCGCCGAACCGGAGCCGGAGGTCCCGAGAACCGTCACCTCTCTTTCCTCTGTTTCCTAACCGGAGTCGGAGCTCCCCAGTCTCACCTTCTCCCCTCCCCTTGTCGCCGAATCGGAGCCGGAGCTCCAGCCGCCTTCCCGATGTATATAATCGTGTGTTGTTGCTGCAATAGTGGATGAAGAATTAACAGTTGTTGTGGAAGAAAGAAGAAGTAGAGGAAGAAAATGATAATGTCGATTAGAAGATTAGAAGAAAAGATCTTCGGGTGCCGATCGAAGAAGATGAATATTTTGGTCACTAACAATTCAGTCACTTACTTTTAATTAATTTTAGTTAAGTCACTCATTTTATGTGAATGACAATTTATTAATTTTTGGGTTATTTTGTAAAATTTTGTATGTGAACATTGGTAGATTGTAACTAAAAAGCCTTCTTAACTAGTTATCTATTCATGATATTAACTAGTGAACTCGACTGGTTAACTAGTTAACACTATTAGATAACTAACTAGTTAACTTAATAAGTTAATTGGTTAACTCGATTAGATAACTGTTAACTTAATAAGTTAATTAGTTAACTCAATTAGATAACTAGTTAACAAGTTGATATTCGTTAACTAGTTATCAGCAAAATAGAATGTTAACTAGTTAACTCAATTGGTTAACTAATACGATTAGATAACTAGTTAACTCGATTGGTTAACTAGTTAACTCGATTAGTTAACTAGTTAACAACTTGGTAACTAATTAACTTGATTGGTTAACTAGTTATCTAAATCACGATGTTAACTAGTTAACTCGATATGTTAATTAGTTAACTCGATAAGTTAACTAGTTATCAACTAAAAATCTTGTTAAACATGATAAATAGTTAACTCAATTGGTTAACTAGTTAACAACTTAGTAATTAGTTTACTATATTAGATAGGGTTATTATTTCTAAAAACCCTAAACTTTGCCAATATATAATAAAAATGCACTAAGTTTAAAAAACCCCATATGTATCCCGGACTTAACGCCGTTAGTCCTTATTTGTAAAATTTTTAACTTTTTGAACCAAGTGGCTAACGGAATTAACTTTTAAGTTTTTTGTCTTCAAGAATCAGTAACCCAGGTTTTCCCAAATTTCATTTTGACCCTTCTCAATTTCATCCCTTACAAAAACACCCAAACCAGCCTTCTCCGATACTCATCTTCTTCCCGCGGTCATCACCATCAACATCAATACCAAGTACTTTCTCCATTAACGTCCGATAATTCTCCGGAAGCTTCGATTCCCAAACGAAATCTGCCCACGAAACGCCCTGTTCAAAGTCGCAAGCTTGCAAATCTCTACCGGGTCCAAATTCTCCAGAATCGGAGCAACACAGCTCTCCGGCAAGTCGCCGAGAGTCGGCATCTAGGGCTGCGGCTGCTGGTGAGATTGAAGAGGGAAAGCGGCGAACAGAGAACAAGTCGCCGCCAGATCCAACACCTCCACACCACTCACACCCCTTCCTTCCTCGGCCTTTCTGCCGAGTCCGGCCTCTGGATCAACTCCGGATACGGCGATGGAGTCATCATCGGCGTCCTCGACACCGGAATCTGGCCTGAACACCCTAGCTTCCTCGACCACGGCTTCTCCGACGATGTCCCCTCCAAGTGGCGCGGTGCTTGCGAGATTAGCAAGGATTTCCCCGCTGAGGCTTGTAATCGGAAGCTAATCGGGGCTAGAACGTTCTACAAGGGATACGAGAGCTACAGAGGAAGGCCGATCGACGAATCTCTGGAATCGAAGTCTCCTAAGGATACGGAAGGGCATGGGACACACACCGCGTCAACTGCTGGAGGTTCGATTGTGCGGAACGCTAGCTAGGTTCGATTAGGGTTTTGTGATTATTTTTATGATTGTGCAGAAAGAAGAAGGCAATGCACAAATCGACCACTACAGACGACAAGAAGCTTCAGGGTACGCTGAAGAGGATTGGAGTCAACACAATCCCTGCCATCGAGGAAGTAAATATCTTCAAGGATGATTTGGTGATTCAGTTTGTTAACCCTAAGGTTCAGGCTTCAATTGCTGCCAACACTTGGGTTATTACTGGTTCTCCTCAAACCAGAAGTAATTCCCTCCCCCTCAGTGCTTTCTTGTGGTTAATTTGATGTAGTTTCATTTGTGTTTTTGGCCTGATTACCTCTTTTGGCGGTGGAGAGGAAGAGATTGAGGTCCGGGAGGATTGTTCGTGAAGTGATTGGTTGGGTGAGGGAAATCGTAGAAGAAGAGGCGTTGCATCGGACGACAGAGTAGCCATGGGTAGTCGAGGAAAGTGAGGGGGAGGTTGATGGCCGCCACCGTCGGTGAGATTTGGGAACGGTGGAGGAGCTTCAGGGGTGGATTTGAAAGGAAGGGGATTTAACAAGGTCCAAAATGCAATTTGGAAAACCTGGGTTACTGATTCTTGAAGACAAAAAACTTAAAAGTTAATTCCGTTAGCCACTTGGTTAAAAAGTTTAAAATTTTACAAATAAGGACTAACGGCGTTAAGTCTGGGATAGATTTGGGGTTTTTTAAACTTAGTGCATTTTAAAAATAAATCGCTAAAGTTCGAGTATTTTAGAAATAATAACCCTATTAGATAACATGTTAACTAGTTATCTGCTGATAATTAGTTAACTGTAAAAACTCAAGTTAACTAGTTATCAATAAAAAAATCTTGTTAACAAGTTATTAGTAAAAATCAGGTTAACTAGTTAACTTGTCCTCGCCGGAAAAGTCACCGGAGTTTGGTCGGTCTCCGAAGCCTCGCCGGAAAAGTTGCCTAAAAAGTCATCGGGAAACATGTTAACTAACTAGTTAACTGTAAAAACCCAAGTTAACTAGTTATCAATAAAAAAATCATGCTAACAAGTTATTAGTAAAAATCAGGTTAACTAGTTAACTTGTCCTCGCCGGAAAAGTCGTCGGAAAACATGTTAACTAACTAGTTAACTGTAAAAAACCCAATTTAAATAGTTAACTAGTTATCAATTAAAAAAAATGCTAACAAGTTAAATAATAAAAAATCAGTGGTTAACTAGTTAACTTGTCCTCACCGGAAAAGTCGCAATAAAATCGTCGGAAAAATCGCCGGCGACGGTGGCCGGCGAAGTCCGGCGACTGTAACATAACACAGTAAACATATATAAATATTTAAAATAAAAGTAATAATTAAATATTTAAATTAAGTATAATAATTAAATGATTTGTGTAAAGTCTTAAATACCCCTAAAAATCTGGACCATTAGATTGGTCAAAGGGTCAAACTAGATCTAATGGTTGAGGATGGGTTTGGAACTTTCCAAACCCATATTCTCTTGGACGCTGATCTGCTTCCGTATCGTGGGTTAATTAATCCATGTATAGAAGGGAGCACCAGTAGCCAAAATCCCGGAATTTTGAAAAATAAAATAATCCAAAAGAAGGAAGCAGTTTATTTATTTCCTTAGTGGGTCACTACTTTACCTTGCGTGGGAAGGAAACCTGGGCGCTGAGCGGGAACATCATTCCTACTCCTCAACGAAAAAGGGTCTAAACCAACCCTTTCCTCCTCACTATAAAACCACATCAAACCCTACGTATTTTCCCCAGTTTCCTTGCATCACAATCAAACTGCAAACGAACAGCAATGGAGAATTCAATGACGAGACTACTAGCGACATCGTCAATGGCCGCCGAGACTCAGAGGAAGCGGAAGACCAAAATCATCTGCACTCTAGGCCCTCAATCTCGTTCCGTTGAGATGATCGAGAAGCTCCTTCGTGCCGGGATGAACGTCGCTCGCTTCAACTTCTCCCATGGTACTCACGACTACCACCAGCAAACCCTCAACAACCTCCGCGCCGCCATGTCCAACACCTCCATCCCTTGCGCCGTCATGCTCGACACTAAGGTCCTTTCCCCTTTTCCATCTCTCTCTGCTTCGATTTTGTATCCAATCGATTATTGAAAACCTAATTTGGCTAATTTTGTTTTGGTGATTTAGGGTCCAGAGATTAGGACGGGGTTGCTCAAGGATGGAAAGCCGATAGAACTGAAGCAGGGAAACGAGATTGTTATCTCGACTGATTACAATTTGAAAGGCGATGAGAGCATGATTTCAATGAGCTACAGCAAGATTGCGGAGGATGTGAATCCAGGTAGCAGGATTTTGTGCTCCGACGGTACAATTTCGTTCAGAGTCCTGTCCTGCGACAAGGAACAAGGTCTCGTTCGCTGCCTGTGCGAGAACTCTGCTACTTTGGGCGAGAAGAAGAACGTCAATCTCCCTGGAGTCATCGTGGATCTCCCCACATTGACTGAAAAGGACAAGGACGACATCTTGAATTGGGGGATTCCAAACAAGATCAACGTTATTGCTCTTTCGTTCGTCCGTAAAGGGTCTGATCTGACGGAGGTGAGGAACCTGATTGGGGAGAAGAATTCCAAGAACATCATGCTGATGTCCAAGGTTGAGAATCAGGAAGGGATTGTCAACATCGACCAGATTATTGCGAATTCGGATGCCTTGATGGTTGCTAGAGGCGACTTGGGGATGGAGATTCCTGTTGAGAAGATGTTCCTCGCTCAGAAGACAATGATCCGGAAGGCTAACATTCAAGGGAAACCGGTTGTTACTGCTACCCAGATGTTGGAATCGATGATCAAGTCTCCTAGGCCTACACGTGCTGAGGCTACCGATGTTGCGAATGCAGTTCTTGACGGAACTGATTGTGTGATGCTCAGTGGAGAGACTGCTGCTGGAGCTTACCCTGAGTTGGCAGTTCAAACCATGGCAAGGATATGCATTGAGTCTGAGAGTTCCATTGATTATGGAGATGTGTTCAAGAGGACTATGAAGAGTGTTCCTCTTCCGTTGAGCCCATTGGAGAGCTTGGCTGCTTCTGCTGTGAGGACTGCTAAGCATATCAATGCTGCTTTGATCCTGGTGCTGACCAAAGGTGGAAGCACTGCTAGGCTGTTGTCCAAGTACAGACCACATGTTCCGATTTTATCAGTCGTTGTCCCGGAAATTGGTACTGATTCCTTTGAGTGGACTTGTAGCGATGAATCTCCTGCTAGGCATGGCCTCATTAGCTGGGGCGTGATCCCGGTTCTGAGCTCATCTCACGTGACTGAATCAGATGAAGAAACGGCTGAGGTTACGATCTCGAAAGCGCTTGTGGATGCAACCAGGAATGGTCTTTGCAGGGTTGGAGACTCGGTTGTGGCGCTGCATAGAATTGGGACAGCATCAGTAATCAAGATTGTTCAAGTTCAGTAAGACTAGTTAGTTTTGTTCCCCAGTAGTTTAGTTGATTTGTTCACTAAGAGTTGATTTCTCTTTTCAATTTTCACTCCACGGAATGTAGATTCATAGTATGGATTTCAGTCTTTTTGATTTGAATCTTTTTATGGCCAATTCCAGTTATAGTTACAGTCTACTAATTTTATCAACTATGTGCTACCAAGCAATCAAAACTGATTCCCAGAAAACGTCTGGCCAAATCCCCAACTCGCCGGAGCAACGTTGTGCGAGACGACGGAGCGGCCATTGCTGGTGGTGACCTTGAAGGACAACTCCTTCCCGATAAGAGCAGTATTAGCCTGCCAATTCTGGCCCCAATTTCTGGTCATTGACATCCACTGTGTCTTTGACTTGGATCCCTTGACCGCCATCGCCACCACATCACCGGCGCCGCCGACGTTGGTCACCAGCACCAAATTGAAGTATGCGCTGCCAGTGATGGTGAACTTTATCCCTCCCTTGCGCTTGCACGCCACTTTCCTGTACTTCACCGGAACAATCCCGGCTTTGTACTGCGCTATGTGGAGGAAGATGGGTTCCGACAAGTCGAAGTGCTCCGCCGGCGGGTCACACCACCCTCCGTTGCTGCTCGGCGGGCAGAAGTTTGTCGCCGTCACGGTGATAGCGCCTTTGACGCACCACTGCGAGTCGTCGACACAGGTGATCTCGTAGCAGGCTCCGCATGATTTGCCGTTGTTGAAGAGGGCGGTGCTCAACGCCGCCGTCTTCACGCCGTATCCTTCGCTGTAGAGGTTACCGTATCCACAAGCCCCGCCTGACAACAGAGGTCCACGTCAGGTAAACGAGAACAAATTGGAATTGAAGTTTTCTGATATTAAGGTTCGTTTTGAAATGAAGACTGGAATTTGAATGTTCTCGTACCCACCCATAGTGCCGGAGGCATCGCCGCCTCCATAGAAAGTGGCGTGAGCATGAATCCATTTTCCAGTAACGATTTGCTGATGCTTCTTCGGGGAAACCAGATGGTGTTTGGATGGATGTTTTCTTACAAGGCTGCCTTTATGGGAGTGTTTACCTGTGTGGCTTCCATGGCCATGGATTGGATTTCCATTTGACAGGACCAGAAGAACAGCTACAGTAGCAATTCCAAGTGTAAGCTTTTTCATCCTTTTCTGGTGCTGCAACAAACTCAGATAAATTAGAAACTAAAGATGGTGATTGGTGATCATGATGATCACTATCAGTTTGCTTACCGTATGATGTCGTTAGCTCTGGTTTGTTCCAGTTTCTGCAGCAGAATTACTCAGATGCGTGGAGAGAATGGGGATTGGGAGTGTATAAATAAATACCAGGGAGAAGTTTTGTATCAGCATGTTCTTCTGACAAATCGACAGATTAACAAGAAGAAGAAGAAGACGGGAAGAAGTTCCCAGCTTCAAGAATCTCTTGAGAGTCTGGTGTCACTTTCATACCCAGCAAAGTGGTACTTCTTTGATGTTAGAGAGAGTCCATGGGATGTGGGGAGTTGTCAACTGTCAGACTTGATCTCAAATAGTTTATGCAGAATCCTGCAACACTTGGGCTCTCACTAATTTGGAACCTTTCAAGCCTGCAATCTCACTTGATGCCAAATGCCACTTTCTTACAAGTTGCTGAACATATTCAATGATTCATCATCATACAGCAGCTCTTTCGATTCTCGAGTACTATTTGCACGAAGATAATAATAACCAAGGGATGTCCTGTTCATTACTGTTCCTAGAAAGTACCCACTTACTTTGAACTGAACCATAAAAAGCCAGGGGATGTTTTCCTTGTTCATTACTGTTCCTTAGGAACAGTACACCCCACTTAGCTTTGAACTGAACCATAAAAACCATAAAAAGCCAGGGATGTTCCTTAGGAACAGTACACCCCACTTAGCCTTGAACTGAACCATAAAAAGCCAGGGATGTTCCTGTTCATTACTGTTCCTTAGGAACAATACACCCCACTTAGCTTTGAACTGAATTTTCTATGTCTTGTGTTTCTCCAATTATCCTGTTCCAATTTAATTTCTTCTCACTGTACATTTCTATAGCTTAGGAACGGTGCACTCTCTTCCTCTTGCTTGCCACGTTGCCCACCCCTACTTTATTTCCCTGCTCACCATTTGGTTCCTTCTTTTTAGTTGATTTAGATCAGAACGGTGAGGGAGAAGGATTTGTTTCTCTTCCCCCTTTCCCCCTTTCGTTTCAGTTCAATTCCTCCCTCCCCCTTTCTAGGTTACCAAAACAGGAAAATCTCCATTTTTTATTGCTGAATTGAATCCATTCAATCGGGGAATTGCCTCCTGCCGTCTCCGCATCCCCTTCTAATTCTTCATGTTAGTTTCTCAGTTTCTTCAATTATTGGAAGTTAGCAAGACACATCGATTCCTAAGCTGGACAAATTAGCTGCTGAATTTGATACCAGGTAAGCTTGATCGGCTCTCATTTTTATCTTCCTTTCATGATTGTGACTCGATAGTCGTTGGAATTGTGTGAATGAATTGAAACAGAGCGAAGTTCTATTGTGTGGATGTGAACAAAGTGCCTTAAGCTCTGCTGAAGCACGACAACATATCTATGAGCTGTTTAATAAAATGCCTTGAAGAAAGTTCTATTTTGCTTCTCTCCCTGACACCCATGATTCTATTTTTGTATTGGGTTCCTCTGTTTATGGTTGTTCAGAAAATGTCGACGATTCAGGTGTGGTAAGGATGGGGAGATGAAGGAGGAGGTGATTGGAGGGCGCAAAGGGTGGTTGGTGGTTGAGGAAGTTCTTGTGATGATCCATCTTAAGACCCTACATGTTTCCTTTGTTCTTATGATTTGGTTCTAAATTCTTCTTAGTTCTTAACTTTCTTGATGCTTTCTTTAGGCTATGATCAAATTGTTGTTTTGCAGCTTTTAATATGTTGATGATTAGGGTTGGATGGTCTTTGATCTGGTGGTTTATGGAGTTTTGATCAGCAGATGTACTCTGCGCAAAATCAAATTTCCGGGCTGTTGCTCTTGATGGTGGCACATTCTGATGATTAAGTGGGGGAGGAGAAAGGAAAGGAAGAAATCGGCAGAGGCAAAACAAAACAAGTTTATTAGGTCTCAACAACGAAGCTTTCCCTCACTTGAAATGCTCTCAAAGGCTGTTCTTGACTGGTTCAAAGTAGTGAAGAGGGGAAAACAAAAGCTGGTTTATTAGGCTCAACAACGAAGCTTGCCCTCGCTTGAAATGCTCTCAAAGGTTGTTCTTGACTGGTTCAAAGCAGTGAAGAAGGAATCACACAAGGAACACCTGAGCTCTATTTCCCTGAGGAGATCTGTGTCCGAACGTCCTCCAAATGAGCCCAATACGAAGCTCCTCCCCCCTTTATCGATAGTTTCAAATCCCAACCAGCTTTTTGTATAGAGTGATTGCCAACACCCTCTTCACAAAGTCTGTGTTCTCAGCTACAGCATATATGTTGGTAACACTTATCATATTTACTGAATATGAGGTTCCTATATTGTGATTGAACTTACACATATGAGATTGTATTAAATATCCTGATTGATTGGGTCTTGGTGCCACTTTGAACATTGTGAAGCCATAGAATGGTCAGTTAGCTGGTGTGTTAGGGCTTGGAGTTATGGGCTTTGCTGTGACTTCTTTCTTTCCTTCCTCATTTCCAGATTGCACATAAATGTATATGCATATGTCTGTACGTTGATGCTTCGTGGTGAGTCATTGTCCTCTTATTTCCCAGGCCATTCCTCTTTGTTTGTTACATAGTCTTTTCAATTACTTTGCGACGATGAATGCATATTATAAGTTTTCAGAGATCTTCGACATCAATTACGTGCCATGATTTCTGTCATGTAATTATTTGTATTTTAATTAATGCGTCTAATTCTTGGGGGTATAATCCTTTTGCTGATGAAATATTTAATTAATTTGAAGCTTTATAATTACTTTGATTCCATAGATACTTGGAGACACTATATCTTTATCAACTGATCTGTACTAATTTTAAAGCAGTAGCAGACACGTTATATGGCAAATTTTTTGTTTCAAGGTGAAATAGTGTTTATTTAATGTGGCATATTTTTTGTTTCAAAATAAAAAATTTATTTTTCTAATCACTACATCTACGACTACGAGTGAGTAGCGTCAGACAAAACTCGAATTAAGTCTCCGCGGCATCGCGCGACATTATAATCTAGTGTACATAAAAGGAGGGATGATAAGCAAGGGTTTCTCAGGTAGAAGATGAACACTTTGCCAACCTTGCTTTCAAGTCAACCTGCTATAGAAGATGAACCACTAGCCTCCTGTCGTGACAATTGCAGGGTTCAAGTTCCTCCTTAGCAGCAAGCATGTCTGTAGAATGACAATCTTGGATGTCAGATATGAATTTCGACTTGATTGTAAAACCATTTTTACAAGGGCTCTCCAACAGCTGCAGATTCTTCCACTGTTGAGTATGATTATTTATCTCCTTTTCTCCATGTTTATTTGATACTTTGCTCTCTGTAACGATATTCTTCATAAACCTGGTATATGTTGGCAAATCCGCCCCCTTTCAGAGCTTTAGCAACTCCATTTCAAACATTTCCCATCATTACAAAAGTCTGAATTTCATACAAAGGAAGTAGTTTCTAAAAAGTTGTTCGCCATGCGGCAAGCATCAGCCGCTGATTGAATCAACTGATCTGACGCCAAC
>CM068297.1:6123519-6206019 GCA_034768395.1 Linum lewisii
CCAACAAAAGTGTTCTTCCATCAATTGAATCCATGACATAAAACATAAACGACAACTGAAGCTTTTTCACCCTGTATCATTGCTCTTCAATTACTATATATATTCCATTGTGATCTCTGTTTGAATATGCTTTCTTTCTTTCCATTTCATTTTGATTTTGGAAGCTCAGTATATAATATAACCAACATATTCATTGTCTGTTTTAACTTTCTTCTGCAGCATGTATAATGACTTCCAACACTTTGCTATAGCATTACTAGTTTCCTTCATCACATTCATTTCATTATCAACTAATGGTTACTCAGAGCAAATCCAATCCTCCGAGGCTCAAACCCTCCTCGCAATTCAGCGGATGCTCAACTACCCATCTGCTCTAACCAGCTGGAACAACACCATGATTTCTGCAACACAAAGCCAACTTCTTCCGTCATTGTAATATGTTACCAGAACAGCATAACTCACTCTACATCTTTGGCAATGTCATGGGAACCCAGCCACCTCCACAGCCTATCAATAACTTCTCTATGCAACTTCTGGTCACAACCCTTTCCACCCTTCCAAACCTCAATGTCCTGGTACTGTCGTCTCTGGTTTAACTGGTACATTGCCTGCAAAAGTATCCCTCTTGTCATCATTAACAACACTGAATCTCAACTCCAATTTCCTCACGAATCCCCTGCCTCTAGAGCTCTCGTCACTTTCCAACCTCCGCTCTCTTTCCCTTGATGACAACTTGTTTACCGGGGAGCTTCCAGATTGGTTCCTCTCGTTTCCATCTCTGAGATCGTTTAGTATAAAGAACAACATGTTCAATGGTACATTGCCAAAATTCTCTAACCCATTTGGACAGTCTCCAGAGTTGTTGGACTTTCGCATAATGGGTTTGACAAAGTGCCGATTTCAGTGGTTTGACAAATCTTCAGGTGCTTGATCTGGATCATAATGACTTTGCAAGTGGAAGTGAGTTTCCTTATTATCTGCTGTCAATGCCTAGTATTACCCATTTCGACATTTCTGGGAACAAGTTAAGAGGGAGACTACTGGAGGATCAGAATTGTAGTGGTGGGCTGGAGTTTGTGGATCTTTCGTTCAATCTTTTGACAGAAGTCTCCCCAAGTGTCTTGCAGTTAAGAATTCAAGCAGAACTGTTCTGTTTGATTGGAACTGCCTGGAAACAGCAGGAGAGATGAAGGAAGAACTCAGCAGCACCAAATTTCATACTGTGATGATCAAACTTCAGTTGCAGTAAGCCGCAGTGGGCCGCACCTAATCATGGCAATGGTTTCTGTTCCGGTAGCGGTATGGATCGTTGGAGGATAGTGATTGCCTGATTGGTATTAAGCAAGTAATTACATGAGTTTACTCTTCATCCAATTATGCAATACATGCTTTTCAACGATGAAATTAATAAGCTGATTTGACCTAAAAAAAGATAAAATGAATAAGCTACTACTTTTAGGTCTTTCTGTTAATTTAGTTGTTAGAGCATCACTCCAACACTTGCAAATGAAATTCTGAAAAGTTAAACGTGTTCGGGGTGGAGCAAAATTGAGATGGACGACCTTATGGAAAGTCACCATTATTTACTTCTAGGATTGTCATTGTGGTTGGAGTAATAAGATACCTTGGGAAAGGAAATTGCACACAAATTGCATGAGTCTTGATAACATCAAAATCGGAGTTAAACAATTGAGTTATGGCTGATTGAAAGTTTTCCTTGGTACATTTTTTACCTTAAATTTTATGATATTCTGATAATGTTTATTGGTTTGATTATCTCATTATGACCTTCAATACAATTTTTTTAAATTGAAATAAAATATAGGTAAATATTACCAAAAAGTCTAAACTTTGGCAATATATAATGAAAAAGCTCTAAGTTTAAAAAAAAAACCCATATCTATCCCGTACTTAACGCCGTTAGTCCTTGTTTGTAAAATTTTAAACATTTTGAACCAAGTGGCTAACGAAATAATTTTTAAGTTTTTTGTCTTCTAGAAATAGTAACTCAAGTTTGCCACATTGCATTTTTTACCCTGTTAAATTTCTCTCCTTCAAATATTCCCAAACGAACTCTCCCGGCTAAACTCTCGCAAAACATCAGCGACGAGACCCAAATCGTCGTCGTCGACCAGAACTCCACTGTCGCCTCCCTCTCCGTCCGCATCTCAAAAATCTCATCCTAATTTCCAATTTTCCTTAGCCACTCATCAATTCAGTCCCCACTCTCCACTCACTGATTTATCCTCTGATCCTTCCTTCAAACTACCAGAAATCGTCAGAACTTATTTTCAACCCTTACCCTGGGGCCGACCACCTCTTTGCAATGCTGCAACTCGCAAAGCAGCTCGTCAACTGCGACCCCAGGCTTTCCGTCGCCGTCTGCGTAATGAAGCGCCCTTACGAGTCCGCAATTCCTGCTTCGCCGATACAACAAACCCGGCCGGATCCGATTCGTCGATCTCCCCACCTTTGAACCCGACCCGAATGCCTAGCTAAGTCATGGACTATCTCGTTTCGCTTCCTCCCCGCAACAACTATTGTGAATCCTATTCATTAAAAGAACTAACTACTGTGGATCCAACTAGTAAAAGAGCTCAACACAGCGAATAATCACTCCAAACTCAATTCCATCATCTTCATCCGTCTGCACGGCTTGCACCACAACCTGAACATCAGTCTCAAGGACGAATATCTCAATATCCATGCCCCTTAACCACGCCAATACCTCTTTAACAACCATATAATCATTTATTCATTTTGTGATATATATGACTTTACATGTGAAAATTTCATTTCCTAACCAGATCCAACACATTCAACATTGAAGGCCGACATAGGATATGGTTTTCAGCATGTTAGATTTTGCTGAAGATATTGTTGGAACAAACTAACAAACAATGCTTCTTTTTTTTCTGCCTTTAATTATGTATGTACATAGTTAATTCAAATTTGTATGGTGGTCTGTCCTCAAAAGTAGAATAAAATAAAGAATTGAGGACGAATAAATAATTGATGGAGGAGGCGGTGACTGAGTATTTGCAAACCAAGGAACATGATTTGTTATCACTTTTGATCCTATTCTATGGAAAACGAATCTTATTCTTTATTCATTTTCATCCCCACCTTTCCATTCTTTCCATTTATGGAAAACTTTGAAACCTGAATCTCACAGACATGCTCAGAGAATAAACAGATTTCATTATTCAATTCTTATTAGGGAAAATAGCATTACCCTAATCTACTTTGTCAACTTAACAGATAGTCTCATTTACTATAAAATGCTCTTTTTATTCTCTCTTATTTCGACAATTTTGTCGTTTGGGTCCTTTTTTTGCAATTATCGCCTATCCAACAAATTTTAATTATGCCCACCAGTTTTGAACATGCGATCAGATTAACTCATAATTTGATTAATACATAATTGTGATAATTTAAAATCCGGGAAAATAATTTAAAAATATTTTTATTTCTTATTTATTATTTTATAAATTTTAAATTTATTATTTTTATTTAGTGTCTTTTGTATCAATTTTTATTTTAGTTGAGTCAACAAAAAGTATGGATGAAAGCAGGTCATGTGGCAATGTACTGTAAGGAAATTATGGACGAGTCATATTGATGAGGCATCACTTAACGAATCTTAGATGGAAGGGCTTGATTGTTAGGTTGGCTATAATAGGAGGGGTAAATCGATCATTTCATAGTATAGGGGGCTATTCGTTAACTTGGCAAAGTAGAGAGGGCAAAACACCATTTTTCCTTCATCTAATAAACTCGTATGACACCTCTACATTCAATTAAATTTAACCACATGTTGACCTTTCAATTAGTAGATAAATCACCGAAATCACAACATACTAAAATATTAGAGCATCTACAATGACCCTAAATTTTAAAGCTTTATGATAAAAGCTCCAATTTTATTGGTTGATATTAAAAAGATTAATTATAGAAGAAGAAAATGATTTGATTGGTTCATTTTATAAATAAAGGTTTATGCAAAAGGGACAAATGACAGCCAGCATATCTGCATATGCAAGTGGTGCAACTATATATCCTGTCTTGCCTCGATAACAGTATACTCAATTACTCATCCCCTAAACAAATCTCTATACAATAAAGTATGTTTTTATTTTATTTTCTACACAATTTTATTCGTTTATTATGACCACCATCGACCCACATCACTCCTTCATCCTTCTTCCTTCTCTTCTTTTCTTCTTCTTCTTCCCTATATTCATCAATGGCTATGTTTCCATTCTCTCTTCTAAATGCAAATCATCAACAGTAAAGGGAGAATCGTAAATTGCAGCCAAGGATGACTTGCCGACCGACCATCGAACCAAACCCATTGTGACCCGGTTTGATCCGGGGAATGGGTTGATCGGCAAGTTGGTCATTGGCTACATTTTCTTTCTTTCCTTCTTCTCATCCTTAATCTACTACTCTCTTCCTCATCTCCGGCCCTCAGGTAGTTATTTAATCTTATCATTAAACTAGCTAATTGGATGTGATTTTATGTGATTTCTATTACTTCATTTATTTCTTCTATTACTTTATCAAACTACGCTTTTATGTTCACACATCAATCTTCTTCTAAGTCGTGCCGACATTGTTTCATGACTTCATGCATTCCTTATTATATAAGGAAAATAGCACTTTGACACCTCTACTTTGTCAACTTAACAAATAGTTCCCCATATACTATAAATCACTTTTTTTTTTATCCCCTCTTACTTTGACCACTTTGCATTTTGGGTCCTTCCATTCCAATTATCGTCTTCATGATGTTAACTGGTGCGCATTCTGTACAACACATTATCTCCAATAGCTATGTGTTAGCTTACTAAGTGTTTTTTAATTGAGAATATAAGTATATATAATTACATATAGAATGAAATCGATGAATAAAACGTATGATTCTAAACCCTTCGTATTTCACCATACTCTTCGTGATACCTCCTCAGTTTATCTCCCTGACCAACTCTTAGTGTCCTACCTCCGATATCTCTCTCTGTCAGTGCGCAGATGTGTCCAGATTTAACGTCATGAAGACGATATATAGTTGAGATGGAAGGACCCAAAATGCAAGTGGTCAAAACAGAAAGGGGTAAAAATAGCGATTTATAGTATATATAGGGACTATTTGTTAAGTTGAAAAAGTAGAGGGCCCATTTATAGTATAGGGCGAAAATGTTATTTTCCCTATTATATAATAAGCATTTCTTCACTGTTTTCTGTTTATCATAAATGCAAGCAACATGGGCATGGAAACCACCACCTATTATATCCATCTGGAAATATTATCTGAGGTCAAAATTATATTGCATTACATATGCATAATGGATAATCTGATAGAAATCAGGAGATAACCGTTGAGTTTCAAGTCAACAATAGCTGCCCAATCAGCTGAAGCTATCTATACCTAGGGTCGGCTCATAGGTGTGTCATTAGGCTCTACGGTACGTGATCTCAAACTTTTTGGATTAACTAGTAACACCTATGAAATACATTATAAAGAAACTTTGTAAAAGTATATATAAATAAGTGATGATGTGTATTAACTTATTGTTTGGTTTTAGATTGTTAAGTTTCAATTCTCATCTTTACAAAATGAAACTAATTTATTTGTTCTCATTTCGTTCTCTCTAGATTTATTATTATATATATTAAGTTTATTTATTTATACTTACTATATTAATTTATTTTTATTGTTAATTTAACAAATTTCACATAGATAATGAATGACAATGAGTATAGGTCAATGTGAGTACCTCAATACCTAAAGTCCGCTCCATGGAAGGTTAGATCCGAGGAGGGTATTTCATTATGGGGCATAAGATCAGACGGGTGTACCCATCACGAATGGGTGTTATTAATGCCACAACCCAATGGGTATATCTACCCTAAACAAGTCGGATAGGTTGATCCAAATAGATTGAGTTCAAATTATCATTTCTAATATGGTCACATAGTAAATTTGGAACAGAGCCTTCAAAATTCATTGGACGATCACGCCCGTGATGATCCAAATTGTTGAAGTTTGCCACCAAGAAGAGCTATTTGGATTGGCGAGCGTGGCGTTGAGGCCAGGTAGAATCGAAAGAATGTGCATGTCTTGATCCTCGTCCTCTGCTTTTGGGTTTTGAAACACGTTTTGAGATACAGAGACTTGTCATATGCATATGTCATATTTCGTTTGGTGTTATGTATATCTATGTTCTGTAAAATGTTTTGTGACATGTGATGTCTATTAACAAGACAAAGTATCAAGGAAATTATGCTTGTTAGTTTGTGGAGAAAGTGAAACGCTTGTTAGTATTCGTGGAGCATGTGACTCCTCCTCTGTTTCATGTTCCTAGAAAACTTTCATGTTTGTCCTGTATAAATGAAGATATACGAAGTAAATCAGTATCGTGTAGTATTTGTGCATCGTAGCACCAATGTTAGTGTTCCGCTGCATTTCTCTGTGTTACGTGGGGTACGGTGTTACAGTTTGTATGAATCGATCTAACGTTTCCTTTTAACTTAAATTGTAGTTGGAAGCATAGGACAAGAGCCTGCCTGAGAGCTTTGGGGCACCTATCTTACTTTGATGAATTTAGAACTGAGATTGAAATGTTATTCAAGCTTAGACAATCTTCACCTTGTATCATCTCTGAAATTGAATTTAGTACTATGAGTCTATGATGTTGGAACTATTTGACTTGGATGAAATACAACTCAAGGCGTTGGACAACATACGGGTACAAAAAGAAAGGGTTGCTCGTGCCTACAACAAGAAAGTCAAACATAAGTCATTTGAAGAGGGAGAGTTAGTCTGGAAAGTTCATTTGCCTATTGGTGATAAGGATCCTAAGTTTGGTAAATGGTCACCGAATTGGCGAGGGCCTTTTATTATCCATGCTACTCGACCCAACAGAGCATATCTATTGAAGGACCTCGATGGGGTGTTACATGAACATCTTATCAATGGAAAGTATCTGAAGCCTTACGTCCCCTCTTTGTGGGACGTTAAAGGGTTTCAATTTTGAAACCAAAGGTGATACACCATGCCATGGCTCACTTATGATGGTATTGGCGTGGGAACTCAATGGTCCTAATGAATGGGTCATTATGAGCGAAGGAACTTCATATTCTACTCCTTAAAGAATGGCATGATGTATCAAGTAATGAGAGTAATAAAAAAAAACCTCCATTAACTTGGTATCAACAACTTAATACACAATTCTTGTGTACTAAGTTGCTGGGGGGGGCATTTGTTTACACCTTAAATTATTTTGAGCCAATACCACATTGAAGAAATTAAGGAATTAAATGGCTTTATTAGGTCATTAATTGCCTTAGTAATTAAATAACAAAAATTGGGTCATGACGTCATCTTTTGGCCTATTTTCGTGATAATTCTGTCCAGATTAGTATTTTGGACATAACTCCTTCATACGAACTCAGATTGATGCGAAATTGGTAGCAATGGAAAGATAATTTCGTTATCTTTTCATCCATATGTAGATGACGACCCAGTTCCACCGGACCAGTGACGACCAAAAATACCACATTGCTTGTTTGTGGAGGTTTGAATGGCTTTATTAACCTTTAATCATTATATTAAGTTAAATTGATTAAGCGAGGCCATGGATTTACTATTTTATCCTCACGGAGCCTCCCCATCAAGGAGGAAGGCATCCCATCGAAGAGTGAAGGAGGGAAGCCATCTCATCAAGATGGAAACCCTAAGGAGGGAAGCCATCTCATCAAGATGGAAACCCTAAAGCCGACTCCTCCTCGTCAAGAGGTAAGGAGAGAAACCATCTCATCAAGATGGAAACCCTAAGGAGGGAAGCCATATCATCAAGATGGAAACCCTAAGGAGGGAAGCCATTGATATGTGAATTTCAACTCACAACATTCAAGGTCGTATTCCACGGGTTCTCTCAATGGCCACTACTCACATTCCTCGTAGACGGTCTATTCATTTGAAAGGAGTTTTGGTTTGAAATAGAAATTAAAAACTTAAAGGAAACTATTAAAAAAAAGAAAAATAAAGTGGTGCAAATCAAAGACAAAGGGGGTTCTCTTGGTGGGTAGTTTCATCATGCTCAAGAGGACTAATTGAACAAACAAGCCAATCAAGATTGAGTTTGCATTCGGATGACCATGCATTTCACTTCTATAGACTCAATGCACTCTCGTAGCACCAAATCCCTATCCTAATACCACTCAACTTAGGCTCTCGCTCTCAAGCTAAGTGAAAAAGGATGCATTCTAAGTGTTTGATGAAATGCCAAGACACAAGACCCTCTCTTAAGACTCTATGACCACAAGGCTAGGCACAACACTCTCATATCAATGCCCTAACACTAAGATTCACCAAAAAGCCTTTTCAAACTCAATTGAATGAAAATCCACATGCACACCAAGTGTTCGATAAAATGCCCAAGAGAGAAATCAAGTGAAAATGGTTGAAACAAGATGATCTAATCTCTTAGAACACACTCACTTCAATCCCTAGACCTACAATCTATGCAATCCAAGCACTCTCATGCATCAAATCACATTGAATGGACCAAATCAAGCAAACATGGCATAAAATGGCATTAAGAACAAGTGTAGGAATCATCCTCATACAACCAAGATCAATCATGGCAAGTTCTATACAATCATCCATCTATCTTAGCACAACTAATCTACCCATCCAAGATGAACCCTAGAAACTCAGCCACACATGGCCAAGGAGTAAAGAGAAAAGAAGGAAGAATGGTCACCAAGAACACCATGGATGAATCCTTGAGATGATCTTCACTTCTCCACTTGTAAGCACTTCTCCCAAGGTTTGTTGGCTTCAATCCTAGCTCCAATGGCTTCAAATTGCTCCAAAAATGTGTTCTAGGGTTTGAGGGTTCGTGGTATGTGTTTGGGGTTCAAGGAGATGAAAGAATCCCTCAAAATGGCCAAAAACAAGAATATTTATAGTGCAGGGGACAGTGCACGGCGTGCACCCCTGCACGCGTGCACATCTGCACGCGTGCACCCTTGCACTCTGCAGAAAGCTCGATCTTGTAATGCTCATATCTCCCTCGTCCGGCCTCCAAATGACCTCCCGTTTGCTCCTATGCGCTCCTTGTCATCCTACTTTGATGCCATAACCTGAAAATGCACAGAGGCAACTCCAATAGACCACGAATTTGGCTCCAAAGTGGCAACCGGACAACAAAATGACACTTTGCACAAAACTTCAATAAAAGCATATAAGTCATGTCATTTCACGAATAAACACGGGCATTTCAAAGGTCATTCATAAGCTTAAAATGCACTAATTAAAGTCACATCAAATTCCCCTACGACTAAGCTTTGCTTGTCCTCAAGCAAATGAATTAGAAAACATCCAAGTTCACAAATGACAAGTTCGGTCCATTGAGATTCAAGCAATCACAATTTAGCTTAAACTGTTCCACGAACAAACTAAACCTACACATGCAAGAACATCAACCAAACAAGTCTAAACCTCACTAATTTCTGCACACTTCAAGTAGTGGTTGATTGGGACACAGCAAAACCGACCACGACAACACCAACTCTAATCAAAAGGACTTGAAATCGGGACATGGATCGTAAGTGGTGAGTGATTATGATGTGGCTATCGACTCGACTTCATCCGCATTCTAGATCCGCACTTTACAAAACTCTGGCTAGGATCAAGGGCTACATTTGAGAACTCTTTTTCTTTCTTTTCTTTTCTTTTTTTTCTTTACTGCATACTAGTGCTCGATTCAACACTTCACTTAGGTGTTGAACCTGCCTAGCTCACAGCCTTTGCCCTTTTGCTTAGTGCTCAACCCGACACTTCACTTAGGTGCCGAGCTTGCCTAGCTTTTCTTTTGAGCATTTTTTTTTCTTCTTCTTCACAATTTAGCCACTTGATCCTTAGCCCCTTACAACTTCCACACAAGATTTCGAATTGGATTCCGTCTAATCTCAAGCCACAATCACGAAGGATCAAAAAGGGTAAAGAAAGACATGGAAAAGGGTGAAAATTCTGATTGCCTTCATCATCTTAGACCGGTGTTATCGAGCGGTACAAAAACACGTATCAAACCAATCAACCAACATGCAAGAGTGATAAAATCTCAGTTCTGGCCCAGACTCATTTGATATTAGTGCTAACATGCTGGTTATAGGTTCTAAGCAGGACAGTCTAAACGTCATTGTGAAAACTTGAAGTCAATTAAACACCAAAAGTCAAGAACCGAACGATTCTACAATAGAGGAATTCGACATTCAATTAAGATCATGCAACACATCAAAACATAGCTTTAGACTTCTACCGACAAATAATCACACCAAACCTCAAACTCCCCTACGAATAACATGAGCATTGTCCTCAATGATCAAGAGAGAGATGGTAAGGTGGAACGAAGTTACCGCGTTGGTAGAGAGGAGCATAGGACGTAATAGTGGTGAAAGAGTTCCATGATGATCCTTGGTGAAGAGTGATCCAAAATGCTTGTCAAACCTTATTCAAAAAGCTAAAACAACACAAAAACCTCAAACAACAATTAAAAGCGAAAAATTAAAGATAACATGGGGTGCATAAACAAGTGCAATAAAGCCAAAAGAGAGCCTTGATTGATCTACACACAACCACAATCAAATAAAAATAAAACAAGGGTCTTGAGATAGAAGTGGGGCCCTGGAAATCTCACTGGGAAGGATCAACACAAAAATCACTAATCACGTATCCTTCAATTTCGAAATCCAAAACATGAAAGATCGGAGCAAAGATCAAACAATTTAACATCCACAGCTCAACGATCACATCAAAATGGAAATATCACTTAGCATGAATTAAGATCATCAGAGTCAAAAGCGACAACCTATGCTAGCAAAGATCAATTCATTAAGGACCACTCTAAGCATTAGGCATGTAAAACGGGCAATATTACTAATAGCAACATATGAGCACGAAATCACATAATGTAAGGAGGGATGTACAAAAATAGACCCATGCGTGGTGATCAAACACACCCCTCCTCACACAAAGAAGGTAAATCAGCCCCTGAATTCATCACCTGCAACACCCAACAAAATGACATACACCACCCTCAACCAACCATCCCAAGAGAACATACCATTCACCATGAACTCAAGCAAACCACAATTTGTTAAGCAATGAACTCAAGCAGCAAACCACAATTGAAGACGCCAATGGCACAACAATCATGACAACAATCAAACCACTTAGCCAAACTCAACAAGCCAATTTTCATGGGCAAAACGTCATGAACAAATACCACAATAAATACCAATGAAAAACCAAATCATAATCACCCCAATACCTCATTAACACCCCCCAAACGAATCAAACAGTGAAAAATATTGAGGAAAAAAAATTGCAGAGGGGTGCGCGTGCAGGGGTGCACGGCGTGCAGGGTGCACGGCGTGCATGGGTGCACGGCGTGCACCTTGGAGCTGAAATTTTTTTTCGAATCCTCCTGGACAGCACGTGCACCAAACCGTGCACGGTGCACGGCGTGCATCATGCACGGCGTGCATGGTGCACGGCGTGCATCTCCTCAGCTTAAAAACAAATTTTCACCTCGACGAAAAACGACCAAAACACCGTCAAATCAACCCAAAACGGACCCCGAACTTCAGAATTTCAACACCTATGAGACCACAAAGGACACCACAACAACTCAAGGACCTTGAATACCACAAAAACACACAATCATGCAATCAAATCAAGAAGAAAAGACATGAAAAACACTTGGTTTGCCTCCCGAGAAGCGCTTGGTCAACGTCTTAAGCTCGACGATACCTACGTTGTGGTGTCCAACTTAGTACCTCCTTCAAGTCAAGTAGTTTCTTCCACGATGAAAGTTGAGCTCCAAGAAACATCTTGGAGAATGGTAGGCTAGCCAATGCACATTGATGCTTACATAACACTTGGTACCTTGGGGTGGCTTGCTACCTTTGAAATTTGGAACTTGAGGAAGATAGTAAGGTGAGGGGCCACCATTTAGCTCCATCGTTTCCAAGTTGGTGATGCCACTCGAAGAGTCATCCGGGTCAAGGAGAGGTGGCTCCACTTCCATGACCACCTTATGAGGAGTAGAGTTGCATGTCTCCTTGGGTTCTTGGCACAAATACTTCATGACCAAGCAAGAAGATTGAAGAGCACTCACAATCTTTGGTGGCACCACAATAGGGTGGTGTTGTTCACTTTCGTGCTCCACTCTCGATACCACCTCTTCTTGAAGAGTCTTCACAACATGTCTCACCTCCTCTAAAGTACCATCATCCTCAAGTCTCCTTGATTCTTCTATCCAATCATCATCGTTACTTGGTGTGTTCTTGGGAAGAACATGTTCTTCAATCTCCTCCACTACCAACCTTCTTCCGTGTCAAGCTCCTTGGATTCACAAGTGTCATCTTCATCATCATAAACTTGCTCCAAATGATTGGGATGTCGTTCATTCTCAAGAATCTTCGTGACGAGCTCTATGCTTTGGGATAAGCGGTTAACTCGATTTGCATTATCCTCCGCAATTTGCAAGATCTCTAGCATGAAAGGAGGTGGAAGAGGTTTCTCATGGCTCATGAACTCCTCTTGGGAAGACTCACTTTCTTCCTCTTCCATGACAAGCACTTCCGGTTCAAAGGTGTCGGTGATGAGCTTCACACTTTGAGTTAAACGATCCAACCGGGCCGCATTATCTTCCGCAATTTGCAACATCTCCTCAATTGTGGGGGAAGGTGGAGAGTGTTGTTCCTCCTCTAGAGCTTCCTTGATGAGCGTCACGCTTTGAGCTAGACGATTAAGTTGGTTCGCATTGTCTTCCGCAATCTTCAAAGATTCCTCAAGCGTGGGAAGAGATGGAGGAGGTTCCTCATAGCTTACGAACTCCTCTCGAGGACGCTCACTTTCCTTCACCATTTTCAAGAGCTCCTCTAGCATAGAAGGAGGTTGAGAGGGTTTCTCATAGTTTGTGAAATCCTCTTGAGGACGCTCGCTTTCTTTAACCATCTTAAAGAGCTCCTCTAGCATGGAAGGCAGTGGAGAATGTTGTTCATGACTTGTGAAATCCTCTTGATAATACTCCGACAAGATTTGATGGTAGGGTGGAGATGGATAAGGACATTGCTCATTCCACATGGGTGTTGAAGCTTGTTGTTCTTGACCCCATTGGCCATCTTCCTCACAAGTTTCTTGGTAGTAGTTGGATGGAGTAGGGTGACCATAGTATGGGTTAGGAGATGGATTCCACCATTGATAGGAACCATAACCATTACTTCCATTCCACGAGTTCATCTTACTTGCAACCTCGCTACCATGAACTAAATGAGGTAGAGAACGGATTGGTGGATCAATGACTTGGTACCTACACACAAGCTCAACAAACACAACCAAGTAATACAACAATGCGGGATAACAAAACCAAACAAACTAATAAAAAGAAGCAAAACTAAAACGGAGGGAAGTGAATAGAACGGTCCACTACTAAATGCTTTCTTAGGATTGAGAAAGTCCCCGGCAACGGCGCCAAAAACTTGATATGTGAATTTCAACTCACAACATTCAAGGTCGTATTCCACGGGGTTCTCTCAATGGCCACTACTCACATTCCTCGTAGACGGTCTATTCATTTGAAAGGAGTTTTGGTTTGAAATAGAAATTAAAAACTTAAAGGAAACTAAAAAAAAAAGAAAAATAAAGTGGTGCAAATCAAAGACAAAGGGGGTTCTCTTGGTGGGTAGTTTCATCATGCTCAAGAGGACTAATTGAACAAACAAGCCAATCAAGATTGAGTTTGCATTCGGATGACCATGCATTTCACTTCTATAGACTCAATGCACTCTCGTAGCACCAAATCCCTATCCTAATACCACTCAACTTAGGCTCTCGCTCTCAAGCTAAGTGAAAAAGGATGCATTCTAAGTGTTTGATGAAATGCCAAGACACAAGACCCTCTCTTAAGACTCTATGACCACAAGGCTAGGCACAACACTCTCATATCAATGCCCTAACACTAAGAGATTCACCAAAAAGCCTTTTCAAACTCAATTGAATGAAAATCCACATGCACACCAAGTGTTCGATAAAATGCCCAAGAGAGAAATCAAGTGAAAATGGTTGAAACAAGATGATCTAATCTCTTAGAACACACTCACTTCAATCCCTAGACCTACAATCTATGCAATCCAAGCACTCTCATGCATCAAATCACATTGAATGGACCAAATCAAGCAAACATGGCATAAAATGGCATTAAGAACAAGTGTAGGAATCATCCTCATACAACCAAGATCAATCATGGCAAGTTCTATACAATCATCCATCTATCTTAGCACAACTAATCTACCCATCCAAGATGAACCCTAGAAACTCAGCCACACATGGCCAAGGGAGTAAAGAGAAAAGAAGGAAGAATGGTCACCAAGAACACCATGGATGAATCCTTGAGATGATCTTCACTTCTCCACTTGTAAGCACTTCTCCCAAGGTTTGTTGGCTTCAATCCTAGCTCCAATGGCTTCAAATTGCTCCAAAAATGTGTTCTAGGGTTTGAGGGTTCGTGGGTATGTGTTTGGGGTTCAAGGGAGATGAAAGAATCCCTCAAAATGGCCAAAAACAAGAATATTTATAGTGCAGGGGACAGTGCACGGCGTGCACCCCTGCACGGCGTGCACCCCTGCACTCTGCAGAAAGCTCGATCTTGTAATGCTCATATCTCCCTCGTCCGGCCTCCAAATGACCTCCCGTTTGCTCCTATGCGCTCCTTGTCATCCGTACTTTGATGCCATAACCTGAAAATGCACAGAGGCAACTCCAATAGACCACGAATTTGGCTCCAAAGTGGCAACCGGACAACAAAATGACACTTTGCACAAAACTTCAATAAAAGCATATAAGTCATGTCATTTCACGAATAAACACGGGCATTTCAAAGGTCATTCATAAGCTTAAAATGCACTAATTAAAGTCACATCAAATTCCCCTACGACTAAGCTTTGCTTGTCCTCAAGCAAATGAATTAGAAAACATCCAAGTTCACAAATGACAAGTTCGGTCCATTGAGATTCAAGCAATCACAATTTAGCTTAAACTGTTCCACGAACAAACTAAACCTACACATGCAAGAACATCAACCAAACAAGTCTAAACCTCACTAATTTCTGCACACTTCAAGTAGTGGTTGATTGGGACACAGCAAAACCGACCACGACAACACCAACTCTAATCAAAAGGACTTGAAATCGGGACATGGATCGTAAGTGGTGAGTGATTATGATGTGGCTATCGACTCGACTTCATCCGCTTCTAGATCCGCACTTTACAAAACTCTGGCTAGGATCAAGGGCTACATTTGAGAACTCTTTTTCTTTCTTTTTCTTTCTTTTTTTTCTTACTGCATACTAGTGCTCGATTCAACACTTCACTTAGGTGTTGAACCTGCCTAGCTCACAGCCTTTGCCCTTTTGCTTAGTGCTCAACCCGACACTTCACTTAGGTGCCGAGCTTGCCTAGCTTTTCTTTTGAGCATTTTTTTTTTCTTCTTCTTCACAATTTAGCCACTTGATCCTTAGCCCCTTACAACTTCCACACAAGATTTCGAATTGGATTCCGTCTAATCTCAAGCCACAATCACGAAGGATCAAAAAGGGTAAAGAAAGACATGGAAAAGGGTGAAAATTCTGATTGCCTTCATCATCTTAGACCGGTGTTATCGAGCGGTACAAAAACACGTATCAAACCAATCAACCAACATGCAAGAGTGATAAAATCTCAGTTCTGGCCCAGACTCATTTGATATTAGTGCTAACATGCTGGTTATAGGTTCTAAGCAGGACAGTCTAAACGTCATTGTGAAAACTTGAAGTCAATTAAACACCAAAAGTCAAGAACCGAACGATTCTACAATAGAGGAATTCGACATTCAATTAAGATCATGCAACACATCAAAACATAGCTTTAGACTTCTACCGACAAATAATCACACCAAACCTCAAACTCCCCTACGAATAACATGAGCATTGTCCTCAATGATCAAGAGAGAGATGGTAAGGTGGAACGAAGTTACCGCGTTGGTAGAGAGGAGCATAGGACGTAATAGTGGTGAAAGAGTTCCATGATGATCCTTGGTGAAGAGTGATCCAAATGCTTGTCAAACCTTATTCAAAAAGCTAAAACAACACAAAAACCTCAAACAACAATTAAAAGCGAAAAATTAAAGATAACATGGGGTGCATAAACAAGTGCAATAAAGCCAAAAGAGAGCCTTGATTGATCTACACACAACCACAATCAAATAAAAATAAAACAAGGGTCTTGAGATAGAAGTGGGGCCCTGGAAATCTCACTGGGAAGGATCAACACAAAAATCACTAATCACGTATCCTTCAATTTCGAAATCCAAAACATGAAAGATCGGAGCAAAGATCAAACAATTTAACATCCACAGCTCAACGATCACATCAAAATGGAAATATCACTTAGCATGAATTAAGATCATCAGAGTCAAAAGCGACAACCTATGCTAGCAAAGATCAATTCATTAAGGACCACTCTAAGCATTAGGCATGTAAAACGGGCAATATTACTAATAGCAACATATGAGCACGAAATCACATAATGTAAGGAGGGATGTACAAAAATAGACCCATGCGTGGTGATCAAACACACCCCTCCTCACACAAAGAAGGTAAATCAGCCCCTGAATTCATCACCTGCAACACCCAACAAAATGACATACACCACCCTCAACCAACCATCCCAAGAGAACATACCATTCACCATGAACTCAAGCAAACCACAATTTGTTAAGCAATGAACTCAAGCAGCAAACCACAATTGAAGACGCCAATGGCACAACAATCATGACAACAATCAAACCACTTAGCCAAACTCAACAAGCCAATTTTCATGGGCAAAACGTCATGAACAAATACCACAATAAATACCAATGAAAAACCAAATCATAATCACCCCAATACCTCATTAACACCCCCCAAACGAATCAAACAGTGAAAAATATTGAGGAAAAAAAATTGCAGAGGGGGTGCACGGCGTGCAGGGTGCACGGCGTGCATGGGTGCACGGCGTGCACCTTGGAGCTGAAATTTTTTTTCGAATCCTCCTGGACAGCACGTGCACCAAACCGTGCACGGTGCATGGCGTGCATCATGCACGGCGTGCAGTGGTGCACGGCGTGCATCTCCTCAGCTTAAAAACAAATTTTCACCTCGATGAAAAACGACCAAAACAACCGTCAAATCAACCCAAAACGGACCCCGAACTTCAGAATTTCAACACCTATGAGACCACAAAGGACACCACAACAACTCAAGGACCTTGAATACCACAAAAACACACAATCATGCAATCAAATCAAGAAGAAAAGACATGAAAAACACTTGGTTTGCCTCCCGAGAAGCGCTTGGTCAACGTCTTAAGCTCGACGATACCTACGTTGTGGTGTCCAACTTAGTACCTCCTTCAAGTCAAGTAGTTTCTTCCACGATGAAAGTTGAGCTCCAAGAAACATCTTGGGAGAATGGTAGGCTAGCCAATGCACATTGATGCTTACATAACACTTGGTACCTTGGGGTGGCTTGCTACCTTTGAAATTTGGAACTTGAGGAAGATAGTAAGGTGAGGGCCACCATTTAGCTCCATCGTTTCCAAGTTGGTGATGCCACTCGAAGAGTCATCCGGGTCAAGGAGAGGTGGCTCCACTTCCATGACCACCTTATGAGGAGTAGAGTTGCATGTCTCCTTGGGTTCTTGGCACAAATACTTCATGACCAAGCAAGAAGATTGAAGAGCACTCACAATCTTTGGTGGCACCACAATAGGGTGGTGTTGTTCACTTTCGTGCTCCACTCTCGATACCACCTCTTCTTGAAGAGTCTTCACAACATGTCTCACCTCCTCTAAAGTGCCATCATCCTCAAGTCTCCTTGATTCTTCTATCCAATCATCATCGTTACTTGGTTGTTCTTGGAAGAACATGTTCTTCAATCTCCTCCACTACCAACTCTTCTTCCGTGTCAAGCTCCTTGGATTCACAAGTGTCATCTTCATCATCATAAACTTGCTCCAAATGATTGGGATGTCGTTCATTCTCAAGAATCTTCGTGACGAGCTCTATGCTTTGGGATAAGCGGTTAACTCGATTTGCATTATCCTCCGCAATTTGCAAGATCTCTAGCATGAAAGGAGGTGGAAGAGGTTTCTCATGGCTCATGAACTCCTCTTGGGAAGACTCACTTTCTTCCTCTTCCATGACAAGCACTTCCGGTTCAAAGGTGTCGGTGATGATCTTCACACTTTGAGTTAAACGATCCAACCGGGCCGCATTATCTTCCGCAATTTGCAACATCTCCTCAATTGTGGGGAAGGTGGAGAGTGTTGTTCCTCCTCTAGAGCTTCCTTGATGAGCGTCACGCTTTGAGCTAGACGATTAAGTTGGTTCGCATTGTCTTCCGCAATCTTCAAAGATTCCTCAAGCGTGGGAAGAGATGGAGGAGGTTCCTCATAGCTTACGAACTCCTCTCGAGGACGCTCACTTTCCTTCACCATTTTCAAGAGCTCCTCTAGCATAGAAGGAGGTTGAGAGGGTTTCTCATAGTTTGTGAAATCCTCTTGAGGACGCTCGCTTTCTTTAACCATCTTAAAGAGCTCCTCTAGCATGGAAGGCAGTGGAGAATGTTGTTCATGACTTGTGAAATCCTCTTGATAATACTCCGACAAGATTTGATGGTAGGGTGGAGATGGATAAGGACATTGCTCATTCCACATGGTGTTGAAGCTTGTTGTTCTTGACCCCACCATTGGCCATCTTCCTCACAAGTTTCTTGGTAGTAGTTGGATGGAGTAGGGTGACCATAGTATGGGTTAGGAGATGGATTCCACCATTGATAGGAACCATAACCATTACTTCCATTCCACGAGTTCATCTTACTTGCAACCTCGCTACCATGAACTAAATGAGGTAGAGAACGGATTGGTGGATCAATGACTTGGTACCTACACACAAGCTCAACAAACACAACCAAGTAATACAACAATGCGGGATAACAAAACCAAACAAACTAATAAAAAGAAGCAAAACTAAAACGGAGGGAAGTGAATAGAACGGTCCACTACTAAATGCTTTCTTAGGATTGAGAAAGTCCCCGGCAACGGCGCCAAAAACTTGATATGTGAATTTCAACTCACAACATTCAAGGTCGTATTCCACGGGGTTCTCTCAATGGCCACTACTCACATTCCTCGTAGACGGTCTATTCATTTGAAAGGAGTTTTGGTTTGAAATAGAAATTAAAAACTTAAAGGAAACTAAAAAAAAAAGAAAAATAAAGTGGTGCAAATCAAAGACAAAGGGGGTTCTCTTGGTGGGTAGTTTCATCATGCTCAAGAGGACTAATTGAACAAACAAGCCAATCAAGATTGAGTTTGCATTCGGATGACCATGCATTTCACTTCTATAGACTCAATGCACTCTCGTAGCACCAAATCCCTATCCTAATACCACTCAACTTAGGCTCTCGCTCTCAAGCTAAGTGAAAAAGGATGCATTCTAAGTGTTTGATGAAATGCCAAGACACAAGACCCTCTCTTAAGACTCTATGACCACAAGGCTAGACACAACACTCTCATATCAATGCCCTAACACTAAGAGATTCACCAAAAAGCCTTTTCAAACTCAATTGAATGAAAATCCACATGCACACCAAGTGTTCGATAAAATGCCCAAGAGAGAAATCAAGTGAAAATGGTTGAAACAAGATGATCTAATCTCTTAGAACACACTCACTTCAATCCCTAGACCTACAATCTATGCAATCCAAGCACTCTCATGCATCAAATCACATTGAATGGACCAAATCAAGCAAACATGGCATAAAATGGCATTAAGAACAAGTGTAGGAATCATCCTCATACAACCAAGATCAATCATGGCAAGTTCTATACAATCATCCATCTATCTTAGCACAACTAATCTACCCATCCAAGATGAACCCTAGAAACTCAGCCACACATGGCCAAGGGAGTAAAGAGAAAAGAAGGAAGAATGGTCACCAAGAACACCATGGATGAATCCTTGAGATGATCTTCACTTCTCCACTTGTAAGCACTTCTCCCAAGGTTTGTTGGCTTCAATCCTAGCTCCAATGGCTTCAAATTGCTCCAAAAATGTGTTCTAGGGTTTGAGGGTTCGTGGGTATGTGTTTGGGGTTCAAGGGAGATGAAAGAATCCCTCAAAATGGCCAAAAACAAGAATATTTATAGTGCAGGGACAGTGCACGGCGTGCACCCCTGCACGGCGTGCACCCCTGCACGCGTGCACATCTGCACGGCGTGCACCCCTGCACTCTGCAGAAAGCTCGATCTTGTAATGCTCATATCTCCCTCGTCCGGCCTCCAAATGACCTCCCGTTTGCTCCTATGCGCTCCTTGTCATCCGTACTTTGATGCCATAACCTGAAAATGCACAGAGGCAACTCCAATAGACCACGAATTTGGCTCCAAAGTCGCAACCGGACAACAAAATGACACTTTGCACAAAACTTCAATAAAAGCATATAAGTCATGTCATTTCACGAATAAACACGGGCATTTCAAAGGTCATTCATAAGCTTAAAATGCACTAATTAAAGTCACATCAAATTCCCCTACGACTAAGCTTTGCTTGTCCTCAAGCAAATGAATTAGAAAACATCCAAGTTCACAAATGACAAGTTCGGTCCATTGAGATTCAAGCAATCACAATTTAGCTTAAACTGTTCCACGAACAAACTAAACCTACACATGCAAGAACATCAACCAAACAAGTCTAAACCTCACTAATTTCTGCACACTTCAAGTAGTGGTTGATTGGGACACAGCAAAACCGACCACGACAACACCAACTCTAATCAAAAGGACTTGAAATCGGGACATGGATCGTAAGTGGTGAGTGATTATGATGTGGCTATCGACTCGACTTCATCCGCTTCTAGATCCGCACTTTACAAAACTCTGGCTAGGATCAAGGGCTACATTTGAGAACTCTTTTTCTTTCTTTTCTTTTCTTTTTTTTCTTACTGCATACTAGTGCTCGATTCAACACTTCACTTAGGTGTTGAACCTGCCTAGCTCACAGCCTTTGCCCTTTTGCTTAGTGCTCAACCCGACACTTCACTTAGGTGCCGAGCTTGCCTAGCTTTTCTTTTGAGCATTTTTTTTCTTCTTCTTCTTCACAATTTAGCCACTTGATCCTTAGCCCCTTACAACTTCCACACAAGATTTCGAATTGGATTCCGTCTAATCTCAAGCCACAATCACGAAGGATCAAAAAGGGTAAAGAAAGACATGGAAAAGGGTGAAAATTCTGATTGCCTTCATCATCTTAGACCGGTGTTATCGAGCGGTACAAAAACACGTATCAAACCAATCAACCAACATGCAAGAGTGATAAAATCTCAGTTCTGGCCCAGACTCATTTGATATTAGTGCTAACATGCTGGTTATAGGTTCTAAGCAGGACAGTCTAAACGTCATTGTGAAAACTTGAAGTCAATTAAACACCAAAAGTCAAGAACCGAACGATTCTACAATAGAGGAATTCGACATTCAATTAAGATCATGCAACACATCAAAACATAGCTTTAGACTTCTACCGACAAATAATCACACCAAACCTCAAACTCCCCTACGAATAACATGAGCATTGTCCTCAATGATCAAGAGAGAGATGGTAAGGTGGAACGAAGTTACCGCGTTGGTAGAGAGGAGCATAGGACGTAATAGTGGTGAAAGAGTTCCATGATGATCCTTGGTGAAGAGTGATCCAAAATGCTTGTCAAACCTTATTCAAAAAGCTAAAACAACACAAAAACCTCAAACAACAATTAAAAGCGAAAAATTAAAGATAACATGGGGTGCATAAACAAGTGCAATAAAGCCAAAAGAGAGCCTTGATTGATCTACACACAACCACAATCAAATAAAAATAAAACAATGGTCTTGAGATAGAAGTGGGGCCCTGGAAATCTCACTGGGAAGGATCAACACAAAAATCACTAATCACGTATCCTTCAATTTCGAAATCCAAAACATGAAAGATCGGAGCAAAGATCAAACAATTTAACATCCACAGCTCAACGATCACATCAAAATGGAAATATCACTTAGCATGAATTAAGATCATCAGAGTCAAAAGCGACAACCTATGCTAGCAAAGATCAATTCATTAAGGACCACTCTAAGCATTAGGCATGTAAAACGGGCAATATTACTAATAGCAACATATGAGCACGAAATCACATAATGTAAGGAGGGATGTACAAAAATAGACCCATGCGTGGTGATCAAACACACCCCTCCTCACACAAAGAAGGTAAATCAGCCCCTGAATTCATCACCGCAACACCCAACAAAATGACATACACCACCCTCAACCAACCATCCCAAGAGAACATACCATTCACCATGAACTCAAGCAAACCACAATTTGTTAAGCAATGAACTCAAGCAGCAAACCACAATTGAAGACGCCAATGGCACAACAATCATGACAACAATCAAACCACTTAGCCAAACTCAACAAGCCAATTTTCATGGGCAAAACGTCATGAACAAATACCACAATAAATACCAATGAAAAACCAAATCATAATCACCCCAATACCTCATTAACACCCCCCAAACGAATCAAACAGTGAAAAATATTGAGGAAAAAAAATTGCAGAGGGGGTGCACGGCGTGCAGGGGTGCACGGCGTGCAGGGGGGCACGGCGTGCATGGTGCACGGCGTGCACCTTGGAGCTGAAATTTTTTTTCGAATCCTCCTGGACAGCACGTGCACCAAACCGTGCACGGTGCACGGCGTGCATCATGCACGGCGTGCAGTGGTGCACGGCGTGCATCTCCTCAGCTTAAAAACAAATTTTCACCTCGACGAAAAACGACCAAAACACCGTCAAATCAACCCAAAATGGACCCCGAACTTCAGAATTTCAACACCTACGAGACCACAAAGGACACCACAACAACTCAAGGACCTTGAATACCACAAAAACACACAATCATGCAATCAAATCAAGAAGAAAAGACATGAAAAACACTCGGTTTGCCTCCCGAGAAGCGCTTGGTCAACGTCTTAAGCTCGACGATACCTACGTTGTGGTGTCCAACTTAGTACCTCCTTCAAGTCAAGTAGTTTCTTCCACGATGAAAGTTGAGCGCCAAGAAACATCTTGGGAGAATGGTAGGCTAGCCAATGCACTTTGATGCTTACATAACACTTGGTACCTTGGGGTGGCTTGCTACCTTTGAAATTTGGAACTTGAGGAAGATAGTAAGGTGAGGGGCCACCATTTAGCTCCATCGTTTCCAAGTTGGTGATGCCACTCGAAGAGTCATCCGGGTCAAGGAGAGGTGGCTCCACTTCCATGACCACCTTATGAGGAGTAGAGTTGCATGTCTCCTTGGGTTCTTGGCACAAATACTTCATGACCAAGCAAGAAGATTGAAGAGCACTCACAATCTTTGGTGGCACCACAATAGGGTGGTGTTGTTCACTTTCGTGCTCCACTCTCGATACCACCTCTTCTTGAAGAGTCTTCACAACATGTCTCACCTCCTCTAAAGTGCCATCATCCTCAAGTCTCCTTGATTCTTCTATCCAATCATCATCGTTACTTGGTGTGTTCTTGGGAAGAACATGTTCTTCAATCTCCTCCACTACCAACTCTTCTTCCGTGTCAAGCTCCTTGGATTCACAAGTGTCATCTTCATCATCATAAACTTGCTCCAAATGATTGGGATGTCGTTCATTCTCAAGAATCTTCGTGACGAGCTCTATGCTTTGGGATAAGCGGTTAACTCGATTTGCATTATCCTCCGCAATTTGCAAGATCTCTAGCATGAAAGGAGGTGGAAGAGGTTTCTCATGGCTCATGAACTCCTCTTGGGAAGACTCACTTTCTTCCTCTTCCATGACAAGCACTTCCGGTTCAAAGGTGTCGGTGATGAGCTTCACACTTTGAGTTAAACGATCCAACCGGGCCGCATTATCTTCCGCAATTTGCAACATCTCCTCAATTGTGGGGAAGGTGGAGAGTGTTGTTCCTCCTCTAGAGCTTCCTTGATGAGCGTCACGCTTTGAGCTAGACGATTAAGTTGGTTCGCATTGTCTTCCGCAATCTTCAAAGATTCCTCAAGCGTGGAAGAGATGGAGGAGGTTCCTCATAGCTTACGAACTCCTCTCGAGGACGCTCACTTTCCTTCACCATTTTCAAGAGCTCCTCTAGCATAGAAGGAGGTTGAGAGGGTTTCTCATAGTTTGTGAAATCCTCTTGAGGACGCTCGCTTTCTTTGACCATCTTAAAGAGCTCCTCTAGCATGGAAGGCAGTGGAGAATGTTGTTCATGACTTGTGAAATCCTCTTGATAATACTCCGACAAGATTTGATGGTAGGGTGGAGATGGATAAGGACATTGCTCATTCCACATGGGTGTTGAAGCTTGTTGTTCTTGACCCCACCATTGGCCATCTTCCTCACAAGTTTCTTGGTAGTAGTTGGATGGAGTAGGGTGACCATAGTATGGGTTAGGAGATGGATTCCACCATTGATAGGAACCATAACCATTACTTCCATTCCACGAGTTCATCTTACTTGCAACCTCGCTACCATGAACTAAATGAGGTAGAGAACGGATTGGTGGATCAATGACTTGGTACCTACACACAAGCTCAACAAACACAACCAAGTAATACAACAATGCGGGATAACAAAACCAAACAAACTAATAAAAAGAAGCAAAACTAAAACGGAGGGAAGTGAATAGAACGGTCCACTACTAAATGCTTTCTTAGGATTGAGAAAGTCCCCGGCAACGGCGCCAAAAACTTGATATGTGAATTTCAACTCACAACATTCAAGGTCGTATTCCACGGGGTTCTCTCAATGGCCACTACTCACATTCCTCGTAGACGGTCTATTCATTTGAAAGGAGTTTTGGTTTGAAATAGAAATTAAAAACTTAAAGGAAACTAAAAAAAAAAGAAAAATAAAGTGGTGCAAATCAAAGACAAAGGGGGTTCTCTTGGTGGGTAGTTTCATCATGCTCAAGAGGACTAATTGAACAAACAAGCCAATCAAGATTGAGTTTGCATTCGGATGACCATGCATTTCACTTCTATAGACTCAATGCACTCTCGTAGCACCAAATCCCTATCCTAATACCACTCAACTTAGGCTCTCGCTCTCAAGCTAAGTGAAAAAGGATGCATTCTAAGTGTTTGATGAAATGCCAAGACACAAGACCCTCTCTTAAGACTCTATGACCACAAGGCTAGGCACAACACTCTCATATCAATGCCCTAACACTAAGAGATTCACCAAAAAGCCTTTTCAAACTCAATTGAATGAAAATCCACATGCACACCAAGTGTTCGATAAAATGCCCAAGAGAGAAATCAAGTGAAAATGGTTGAAACAAGATGATCTAATCTCTTAGAACACGCTCACTTCAATCCCTAGACCTACAATCTATGCAATCCAAGCACTCTCATGCATCAAATCACATTGAATGGACCAAATCAAGCAAACATGGCATAAAATGGCATTAAGAACAAGTGTAGGAATCATCCTCATACAACCAAGATCAATCATGGCAAGTTCTATACAATCATCCATCTATCTTAGCACAACTAATCTACCCATCCAAGATGAACCCTAGAAACTCAGCCACACATGGCCAAGGGAGTAAAGAGAAAAGAAGGAAGAATGGTCACCAAGAACACCATGGATGAATCCTTGAGATGATCTTCACTCTCCACTTGTAAGCACTTCTCCCAAGGTTTGTTGGCTTCAATCCTAGCTCCAATGGCTTCAAATTGCTCCAAAAATGTGTTCTAGGGTTTGAGGGTTCGTGGGTATGTGTTTGGGGTTCAAGGGAGATGAAAGAATCCCTCAAAATGGCCAAAAACAAGAATATTTATAGTGCAGGGGACAGTGCACGGCGTGCACCCTGCACGGCGTGCACCCCTGCACGGCGTGCACATCTGCACGGCGTGCACCCCTGCACTCTGCAGAAAGCTCGATCTTGTAATGCTCATATCTCCCTCGTCCGGCCTCCAAATGACCTCCCGTTTGCTCCTATGCGCTCCTTGTCATCCGTACTTTGATGCCATAACCTGAAAATGCATAGAGGCAACTCCAATAGACCACGAATTTGGCTCCAAAGTGGCAACCGGACAACAAAATGACACTTTGCACAAAACTTCAATAAAAGCATATAAGTCATGTCATTTCACGAATAAACACGGGCATTTCAAAGGTCATTCATAAGCTTAAAATGCACTAATTAAAGTCACATCAGCCATCTCATCAAGATGGAAACCCTAAGGAGGGAAGCCATCTCATCAAGATGGAAACCCTAAGGAGGGAAGCCATCTCATCAAGATGGAAACCCTAAGGCCGACCCATGATGATGATGTCATGATGACGACCTCCTCGTCAAGAGGGAAGGAAGGAAGCCATATCATCAAGATAGGAACCCTAAGGAGGGAAGCCATCTCATCAAGATGGAAACCCTAAGCACTACAAAAAAAGAGACGTTTGGCGTCGGTCGGTAGGAAAGAATTTAGCGTCGGTCGACAGATAACCGACGCTAAACCCTTGACTCGCGTTTGACCGAGGGTTTAGCGTCGGTCAAACATCGACCGACGCTAACATCTATCCAAAAAGCGACGCTAAAGTCGATTCCAGACCAAACCAATGGTGCAAACCGATCATTTTTTGGCGTCGATTGGGATAATGGGTTTAGCGTCGGTTGCAACCGACGCTAAACACACGTGAATTTCGCGTCGGTTCCGTTTCCAATTTAGCGTCGGTCAGCGACCGACGCTAAATTCCCAAGCTATAAAAACCCTGGACAGACAGCCAGAATCATTTGTGCAGTTTGCAACTCCTCTCAATTCTCTCAACTCTGTCCACTCTCTCAACTCTTCTAAGGTATGTAGTTTCTTTTTTCATATTGTTCTATTTAGTTAGTGAATTAGGTAGTGAATTAGTTAGTTATAGGATTTTAGGGTTAGTAGTTAGTTTGTTAGGTTGTGAACTAATGAAGTAGGATTTTGATATTATTATCTAGTTAGTGAAATAATCTATTTAAGAATAAGTGTGCATTATTAGTTAGTGAGTTAAATTGTGGTTATTTTTGTAGGCGTAATTTCGTTTGAGCTAGGAGCAGCGGTGACGCCGTCTCTTCGTTGTTTTCTCTTCTTCGGTAGTAGGTATGTATATATTAATTTTGCAATTGTGTCGTCTCATTGTTTTTTTATTAGGATTATTATGCTTACTGATTACTAATTGTGTCGTACATTTATCAGTGACCGTCTTTCTTCTATCCTCATTTCTCCTTGTTTCGCGTCTCATCCCAGGTGTACGGTATGCATGCTTTTAACAATGTTATTAGCTACTTGCTATGTTCATTTGTTATTTGGAATTGCTATGTTCAATTGTATGTTAAATTGCTATGTTAATTTGTTATTTGAAATTGCTATGTTCAATTGGTATGTGAAATTGCTATTAAATTGTTGTGGTATTAATCTTGCAATGAAATTGTTATGTTATTAATCTTGCAATTAAAATGATATGTTATTACATTGCTATGTTATTAATCTTGCAATTAAAGTGTTATTGTATGAGTTAGTTTTCTCTGTAATTTGCTATGTCATTAACTAATTGGTACTTTATTATGAGTCAACATAATTATAATTATATTGCATGTCCCATTGTTACCTAATATAATCTTTGCTGTAGATATCTAATAGCTATTCCAATATAGCTATATAGTTAACTGATAGATATTACGATTTAACTTTCTAATTAATTCCATCACCTACACTAAATCATGCATCTTCCAAATGGATAAGTCTTGGATAACCAAACATCGGTTGTCACAGGAGTATAGCGATGGTTTAGAAATCTTTTTGAATTTCGCTTTCGCGAATAATCATGAAGGAGAGCAAATAATTTGTCCGTGTCCAAAATGTGGATTCAAGAAATGGCTGTATAGGGATGATGTGTACAAGCACTTGCTTCGCAAGCCATTTCCCACAACCTACACTGTTTGGTATCGACATGAAGAGCGCCTCATTGCTGAATCTTCTCAGAGTGCAAATGCAGCAGTGCAAAACTATGAGCATACAAGAGCATTTCGAGATCTGGTTAATGATGCTTTTGGTGTTATTCCAGAGGAGGTCACTAGTACAATACAAGCCTCTGAAGATATTGTTAATGGTAATGAAGTAGAAAATGTTCTAGAAGATGATATGAACACTGTATTTGAAGATCACCCCATTGCAGAGGATGACATGAGCTACCCGAATGACACAGAGGAGCCGGATGAGACCAATGTCAACTTTAGGGATTTAATGAAAGATGGAGAAGCACCCTTATATGAAGGATGTACAAAATTCTCAAAATTATCTTTCATCTTGAGGCTTTATCATATCAAGGGAATGCACAACATCAGCGATAAAGCAATGTCGTTGATCATTGAGTTGTTGCATGACGCTTTTGAGTTTGCCAACATACCGAAATCGAGATATGGTGCAAAGAAAATGATCTCAAAATTTGGAATGGGGTACACGAACATTGATGCATGTGAGAATGACTGTATGCTGTTCGGGGGGAATGATATAGAAGAGAGTGTTTGTAAGATTTGCAAGCAGTCCAGATACAAAGATGATGGGCATGAGGGTGTAAGTCAAGAACATAAGAAAAAACGAAAAGCGATGAAAACATATCGCTACTTTCCCTTGATTCCGAGGTTGAGAAGGTTATTTATGTGTCCTACAACAACTAAGAGTATGGTGTGGCATTCTACAGAAAAAGTTAGTGACGGAATGGCAAGGCATCCACGAGATGGAGAAGCGTGGATAGACTTTGACAATAGATACCCTGATTTTGCATCTGATCCTAGAAATATACGCCTTGGTCTTGCTACTGATGGCTTCAATCCATTTGGGAATATGAGTCTTAGTCATAGTACGTGGCCTATTATTCTTATGCCATATAACACGCCTCCATGGGAATGCATGAAATCAACAGGTATGATTTTGTCAAGTATCATCCCTGGAAAGAAAGCCCCTGGCAATGATATTGATATCTACCTACAACCTTTAATCAATGAGCTCAAAATTTTGTGGGAAGGTGTAGAAGCATACGATGCAGCCAAAAAGGAGGTATTTCAATTGAGAGCTTCCCTAATGTGGACTATTAGTGATTTTCCCGGACTGTCCGTATTATCTGGTTGGAACACTTACACAGGGCAAGCTTGTCTAACTTGTAATTTCGACCAAGAACCGTTACGGTTGGGAGGCAGTTTGAAAAACTGTTTCATAGGAAGTCGACGGTTTTTGCCTGTAAATCATCCTTTCCGACAACAAAAGTCTAAATTCAATGGTGATGTCGATTTCAGAGAGCCAACCAAACTATTATCTGGCTCTGAAATACTGAAACAGGTGGAGAATGTCACTGTCACTTTTGGGAAGACGAGTGAGAGTGAGAAGGGTGCACCGCCAAAGAAGAAGTCTAGAAGTGATGGAGGGAACAAAAGGCAGACAGAACAATGGAAGAAGAAAAGTTGTTTCTTTCAATTGCCTTATTGGGAGTTCAACAAATTGCGACACAATCTCGATGTTATGCACATAGAGAAGAATGTGTGTGACAATATTCTTTACACTTTGATAAATGACAAAGATCGAAGTAAGGATCATCTGAAAGCAAGGATGGATTTGAAAATCATGAAAATTAGAAGAGAGTTATGGCCAAGACCAGATGGAAGAACTTGTCCAGCAGCTATATACACAATGGGTAAACGAGAAATTCAAACAATGCTCGAGACCTTGAAAGATATTTCCGTACCAGACGGATACTCTAGCAACATATCCCGGTGCGTTGATGTGGAACACCGGAAGATATTGGGTTTGAAAACTCATGACTGACATATCTTAATGCATGAGTTATTACCTTTGTCCATTCGGAATGTATTACCATCGCAAGTCTCTTCGGTGTTGGTCGAATTTTGTTCTTGCATGAAGCAATTATGCTCAAAAGTTGTCCATGTTGAGGGTTTGGATACGCTACAACAACGAATTGCTGTAGTTCTGTGTCGTGTCGTTTGGAAATGATATTTCCACCATCATTCTTTACAGTCATGGTTCATCTAGTGGTTCATTTAGCCGAGGAAGTGAGACTTGGGGGACCAGTCTATTATCGTTGGATGTACCCTATAGAAAGGTACAACTATCAATTTCAATCTTCTGTATTACGCTGTCAATTCCAATAATCTATTCATACTGAACTTGTTCTCTTAATCAGATTTCTTGGGAAGTTAAAATCTTTTGTACGAAATCGATCACAACCAGAAGGTTCAATTGCTGAACGATGGATTTCTGAAGAAATCACAAATTTCACATCCCTATACTATGATGTTGGAGTCGATACTAGATTCAACCGTGGATCTCGACTTCATGATCAAGTATTAGAAGATGATTCACGTGATTTGTCCATTCTTCCACCTATTGGGCACAATGTTGGTAGTATAAATCACTTCCGATTGACAGATATAGAGTTGTTACAAGCGCATCGACATGTCCTTATGGGGTCCCAACTAGTCGGTCCATTTCTCAAGTAAGTATAATTCTTATTTGGACCTGTGACATGGTTAGTAATTCAACATGTTTAACGTAGGTGAATTTCAATAAAAATCATTCATTGTCCCTTAGGGAGTTCCAAACTATTACAACACGACGACTTCGAGGAAAATCAACAGCAGAAATTGAGAAAGCTGTTCATAGAGACTTCGTACAATGGTTTCGGAGTCGGGTACGTGCTTGTCTATGTAATTAAGCTGTGATGTGGTTGTAATAAAAATATGAAATATAATAATCTTGTCACACACTATTATTTATGTCAATTTAACAGATTCTTGACGATAACCAAGTAGTCCATTCCAAGGATCTAAGAGTGTTAGCTCGCAGTCCTCAACGACAATCAAAAAGATATGTTGCTTATGATGTTAATGGTTATCGGTTTCGCATAGTTGCTCGTGACAATCCCCTCAAAACTCAGAATAGTGGGGTATACGACAACTATTAAACTCATAGTTACGCTAGCTCAGTGGACAATCGACCTCAAACAAGTGAACTGGCGTATTATGGCAAGTTAGAAGACATCATTGAGTTGAATTACTATGGAGAAATCTTCGTGGTGTTATTCAAGTGCAAATTGGCTAATACGCACAATCCTAGATACGTGAAGAAAGATGGATTGGGGTTCACATCCATTAATTTCTCACATTTGCTATATACTGGAACTCGTTTAGACGATGAACCATATATTGAAGCAAAAGATGCTCGAATGGTCTACTACGTTGAAGATAAAGTGGACAAAGGATGGTGTATTCCCGTACATATCAAACCCAGAGATGTCTATGACATGGGTGATGAGGAAGGAAGCAATGTACATGAGTGTGAGATGTTTGGAAATCAAGAGTTGTCGGCTTTTGATAATTCCAATATTCTACCCCTAGTTAGGCCCGGAATAATTGCAGAGTTCGATTAGGGTTTGGTAATATATTCATTTAACTTATTATAGTAAAAGTTAATCTATTTGCTACGTTTTACACATCTAATCCAATTAAATGTTTTTTGATATACAGACATGGCTCCTTCAGGAAAGCATGAGGTGGAGCTCATCGATGGACGTGGAGTGAAGACTCTGGTCGGCATTCCTAGTAATCAGATGATGAGTCTTCCCCATGGGAAAAAGGTTGTCATTCCTTGGGGTCTTACAGGACCCTTAGGTATTGGTCCAGCTACGATCCTTGGACAGTTCCATGGTCAGCTCTCCAGAGACACCAACCTTCTCCCGATCACATACGTCGGGTGGCCGAATGTGTCTGAAGGTGAGAAGGACGCATTGGTCGCCGCTATATGGGTATGTATAAAATACTATTACTCTCAAACGACCTAGGTTATATAAATACTAATGTTTATAAAATTTGTTGTTGCAAAAAAGTATTGTCATTGAACCCGAGGAGGCAAAGGATAGAGCTCTTGACTATATCGTGAGTGATATAGGAAAGAAGTGGAGGGATTACAAAACGAAGCTGTGGGCAAGGAAAGTGACTGGGCCGTACAAAAAGTTTTTAAAAGCTGAAGCTACAAAGAACAACCAAGATTTCGACCCAAAAGCTTTTGTGGTGCCGCCGAGACCGTGGGCACTAGAGAGGAGACCTCCTAATGTTCCTGCGCCTATGTGGACGCAATATGTGGACTTGAGGTTGAGCGAGCATATGGTGGTATGTAGCGAAATATATGAATGCTTTTCATTCAAGTAAATTTATTTCGTGATACAAATTGTGTTACTTAAAAAATCTTAATTTGTAGGAGCTATCTCGGCTTAACTCTTTGAGGAGGGCGGAATACAAATCACCCCACACTGGAGGGTCGAAGAATTTGAGAGTGAGAGGATCAGAATTGGTAAGAGTTCATCCTAAAATCACCTTATTTAGTTAAATTATTTTAAAAGAAATTTATATTGTTTAGTCTATGCAAGTGTAGGAAGCCGTAACGGGAAAGAGACCCACGAGAGGTGAGTTGTATGCCATCACTCACAAGAAGAAGGATGGCACATACACCGATCCTAATGTTGTAAGTGACATTTCATGTTTTTTTCCTTCCAACTTTGTCATTTCACTTTTCAGAGATTGGTTTGAAAAATGTAATTGTTGGCCACTGTGCAGCCTAAGATACTTGAGTTGTTGAACGACCCAACCATCCCGACTTGGGTAAGTTCTAACGATGCATTGAGGCAAGTCTACCCCATTGAGCATAGTGGTCGAGTTCGAGGATTGGGATTTGGTGCTACACCCACGAAGGTACATATAGTATATTATGATCTGGTTTGGTTTCAATTTATATAACACTAACAATTTTAATATTTTGTTGTCTTTTTTTTGTAGGTCAACTTGAGTAAGAAGAAGGGTGCAGCTAGCCAGAGTTCCACGCCATCAGCTACTGCCATGCATGACTTCGGACATTGCCCTGTACAAGGAGAAGTAGCAGAGTTACGGGATGAGGTTCGATTTCTAAAGGAGCAAATTGCACAGTTGGCATCAGGAGCTTCAGGATCCTCCGCTCGGGCTAAAGGGAAGGGGAAAGCCACCTTGCAGGCGGTGGAGGAGGAGGAAAGTGAGGATGAGGATGAGGATGAGGAGAGTGAGGGTGAGGGTGAGGGTGAGGATGATGAGGATGATGAGGAGGATGAGTGATAAGAGGAGAGTGAATATTTATGCTGATATATTACACGTGGACATATGTAGTTATTAATATTATTAGAATTATACGGTATGTTATGCATATTAGTTATCTATGTCGTTGGTTAGTAATGTGTGGTATAATTAGTATTGCATTCCATGAATGAAATTGCGGTTTACAGGTTGGCACTAGAAGAGTATGAGATAAGGAGCTGAAATGGCCAGAAATTTTTGACCTGTACAACATATTTAGCGTCGGTCATACTGATTTAGCGTCGGTCCAAACCGACGCTAAAATGACCCGTAAATAGCGTCGGTCATTGGTCATTTAGCGTCGGTTTATAACCGACGCTAAATAGGACGCAGTCAACGCGTGTTTGGTCATTGGTTGACCACTTTAGCATTGGTTGTTAAATTTAGCGTCGCCTAATGACCGACGCCAAAAATTGGTTTGGTTCTCACCCGGACTGGTCAGACCATCATTTAGCGTCGCTTGTGAAAAGGGTTTAGCGTCGGTCATTAAACAACCGACGTTAAATTTTAGCGTCGGTGGAATTGGCGTCGCTTTTCTGAGCGACGCCAAAAGCCTTAGCGTCGGTCAGCAACCGACGCTAAACTCCGGTTCTGACCGACGCTAATGAGCCGGATTTTTGTAGTGAAGGCCGGAAGCCATCTCATCAAGATGGAAACCATAAGGAGGGAAGCCATCTCATCAAGATTGAAACCCTAAGGCCGACTCCATGATGATGATGTCATGATGACGACCTCCTCGTCTAGAGGGAAGGAAAGAAGGAAGCCATCTTATCAAGATGGAAACCCTAAGGAGGGAAGCCATCTCATCAAGATGGAAACCCTAAGGCTGACTCCATGATGATGATGATGACGACCTCCTCGTCAAGAGGGAAGGAGGGAAGCCATCTCATCAAGATGGAAACCCTAAGGCCGACTCCATGATGATAATGTCATCATGACGACCTCCTCGCTAAGAGTGAAGGAGGGAAGCAAAGAGGGAAGCCATCTCATCAAGATGGAAACCCTAAGGCCGACTTCATGATGATGATGTCATCATGACGACCTCCTCGTCAAGAGGGAAAGAGGGAAGGAAGGAGGGAAGCCATCTCATCAAGATGGAAACCCTAAGGCCGACTCCATTGAAGTCATGATCTCATGTCGATCCATCGAAGGGAAGCCATCATCATGTCTACTTCCTCATCAAGAGAGAAGGAGGGAAGCAAGGAGGATAGCCTCCTCATCAAGAAGGGAACCCTAAGGCCAACTTCAAGAGACGGTGTCATCTCCTCATCAAGAGTGAAACCCTAAGGGATGATGTGATCATATCAAACCCTATCCCAGGAATACAAGCTTCTTCCACTAACGTCACTACTCCTCCAAAGCAGTTGAAGAGAAGAAACCGCCACCACCACGATGATAGCCACGTTCAAGAGAGAGGAATTAACCTCCATGGCAGTTACTACCTCCATCTGCAGTTACCACTCACATTTGTCTATAAATATGAGAGTTTATTCGACAGAGAGGGGCCCCAGACAATCACACAAGCAGACACTCTGCCCAAATTTCCAACTTTCTCTGTAATTTTATTTTCAGTAGTCATAGTTGCCTTTACTTTTGGAGCTCTCTCAGAACCTCCATAGGAGTAGCAGTAACAGTAGACTTAGACAAAAAAACATCAAACACCCTCGTTCGAACATTGTTTGGAGAGGTGTGAACCGTGTAATTAATCCTTGTTTCAAGAAGTCAAGAGCATTTATTGTGTTCAGACACAAGAGTTTCTACCACCAGAAACAGTACGTGATCTCAAACTTTTTGGATTAACTAGTAACACCTATGAAATACATTATAAAGAAACTTTGTAAAAGTATATATAAATATAGTGATGATGTGTATTAACTTATTGTTTGGTTTTAGATTGTTAAGTTTCAATTCTCATCTTTTACAAAATGAAACTAATTTATTTATTCTCATTTCGTTCTCTCTAGATTTATTATTATCTATATTAATTTATTTTTATTGTTAATTTAACAAATTTCACATAGACAATGAATGACAATGAGTATAGGTCAAGGTGAGTACCTCAATACCTAAAGTCCGCTCCATGGAAGGTTAGATCCGAGGACGGTATTTCATTATGGGGCACAAGATCGGACGGGTGTACCCATCACGAATGGATGTTATTAATGCCACAACCCAATGGGTATATCTACCTTAAACAAGCCGGGATAGGTTGATCCAAATAGATTGGGTTCAAATTATCATTTCTAATATGGTCACATAATAAATTTGGAACAGAGCCTTCAAAATCCATTGGACGATCACACCCATGATGATCCAAATTGTTGAAGTTTGCCACCAAGAAGAGCTATTTGGATTGGCGAGCGTGGCGTTGAGGCCAGGTAGAATCGAAAGAATGTGCATGTCTTGATCCTCGTCATCTGCTTTTGGGTTTTGAAACACGGTTTGAGTTACAGAGTCTTGTCATATGCATATGTCATATTTCGTTTGGTGTTATGTATATCTACGTTCTATAAAATGTTTCGTGACATGTGATGTCTAGTAATAAGACAAAGTATCTGGGAAATGCTTTTTAGTTTGTGGAGAAAGTGAAACGCTTGTTAGTGTTCGTGGAGCATGTGACTCCTCCTCTGTTTCATGTTCCTAGAAAACTTTCGTGTTTGTCTTGTATAAAAGAAGATATACGGCGTAAATCAGTATCATGTAGTATTTGTGCGGGAATTGGAATTTTTTAGCACAATTTTTAAAAATATGTACCGTCAGTAGCCAAATGCGTAAAAATGTCCAGAAATAGCACAATATGACTGGCAGGCAGCGCTGCGCCAGCCAGATAGCGCTGCGCCACCCAGCCAGCGCAGCGCTACCCAGCAGGCGCAGCGCTGGCTGCCTAATCAGATTAGATACCGTCAAATCTCCGTTAGGGTTTCCTCAAACCCAGCCAGCAATGCGCTGGCTAGGTGGCGCAGCGCTGGCTAGGTGGCGCAGCGCTGCCTGGGTCTGAAGAAACCCTAAGGCCTCAATTTTCAGTATAAATACCCCCTCTATGATGCAGTTTTGGACCACTCACCTCCCTTGCCCTAAACTTAGAATTTGAAGTAGGCAGCCGTCACCAAGCTTAGAATATGTCGTTCTTCAACTCTGGCTCTAGGTCTCGGAAGAGTAAGCGTAAGTGAAATTCGTTTGGGTGCTTTGTACTTATCTCATTTTTGTGTTTAACGCATTAATCTTGTGTACTGTTGTTCTGTAGTGACAGATACTGAGAGGGTAATGCACAAGTTGAAGAAGCCGGTGGAGGAGGACTTGTTCGTTTATGAGGCCAGTGTGGTTAACTGCTGGTGTGACTTAAGGGCGACTAGATCCGTTCGACCGAGTGATCTGGAACGCTATTTTGGCTGCCCTCGTGAGAGAGAGGTAAAAAAAAGGGTTCGAATTTAATTTTATTCATTTTCCTAGTTATCAAAACCCTCTACGTTTGATTTCTGATCTGTAGGAGAAGGGGTGTGGTTATTATGAAAAACTGGAGGTGCGGGAGGCCGTGGATGCTGCTATTAAGGAGAAGGACCAAATCATTCGGGCGAAGGACGAACTACTTGTTCGAGCGAATAGGGAGAAGGATGACATCGTTGAGGAGAAGGACAACATTATTCGAGAACTGAGGGAAGAAATTTCATGGTTGCACGTTTCAATCAATAGGTTGCTCAGGGAAGGGCCTCCCCCACCACCACCCGGACCTTGTCCTTACAATTGACATCCATGTTGGGCCTAGTGTGTTTGTTATTTCTGTTGTTGTTGTTGTTGTTGTTGTTGTTGCTGTTGTTGTTGTTGTTGTTGTCGTCGTTGTTGTTGTTGTCGTTGTTCGCGTCATTATAAAAGTTAATAAAATGACTGGGTTGTAGTTGCAGCCTTTCTTCATTGTGTTGTCAAATTTCATTTGTTGTTATGACATAGTTGCAGTCTTTCTCAGTTGAAGGATTGACTAATAAAAGTAACTTCATAGTACAACTACAAAACATTAGGTTACATTGAAACTGAAACATGAAATTGACAACCACACATTTGAAATACAGATTACCAAACACAAACTACCAAACCCATAATACTAAAACATTTCATAGTGCAATTAACCGTTCCTTGTAGGGTTTGGATTTCTGCTGCTTCACCTCGCACGTCGGCACGTCCTCCTATTGTGCCCTTCTTCATGGCAGTAACTGCAGTGAGGCTCAATATCTTCAACCCAATCCATCTCGTTGCGTATGCGAGAATGTCGTGGTCGCCCCATCTCCCTGACCCTTCCTGGGTCAGGCATCAACTTAGGCCCTCCATGAGGCACCCAGTCGTCTTTCGAGCCGATAGGGAGGAAACCCCGTCCGTATATTTGTTTTACTGTTTCCAGCCTGTAATGGTCGTTGGCGTAGTATAAGGGATCTTGATTGGCGGCGTTACATGCGGCCACAGCATGTGAACAAGGCATCTTCCACTGTTGGAACTTGCCGTAGGAGCAATGACCGTCCCCCTCCTCGTAGTCCAAGCGAACTTCTTGCCTATTGTTTCCCTTCCCGTTGCTGCGATTTATCGCCGTCTGTATTTCGAATATGCCAGCTTCGTAATCGAATTGCCTCACTGTGTGGGAAGTGGCCTTATTCACTCTTTTCTGCAGGCGCTTAAGACACTTCTTCGTCCAGATTTCACCGGCCGCCTGTTCTTCTCGAACCTCTTTCGTCGATCTTCAAAATACGTTTGCAGCCTGTAGAAAGTGGATTCCACCAAAGCTGCAACAGGGAGAGCCCGGATTGACTTGAATGCCCCATTCACGCTCTCCGCCATGTTTGATGTCAATTGGTTCCATCGTGCCCCGTCGTGTTGAGCGTCTACGGCTCTTGACCAATATAATTGATCTTCAAGCGCCCATTTTTTATTTACGGGGTCGTCCCTTGCGAATCTTGTTGCCCCCTTTGTGAACTTTCTGAAGGACCGGCGTTTAGCTGCAGGTAAAAAAGAATGGATTACAAATGATATACGCTGAAATTGTTAAGTACTTGGTGGAGTGTCATGATACTGACCTAAATTCATAAGGCGGTTTTTCATTTTTGGGTTCTTGGCGGCTTTGTTGTAATTGCTTACATAGTGTCTGGCGCACCATCGCCAATGCCATCCAAATTGGATTTTCTCCATTGCACTCACGATGCCCACATGTCGGTCGGATATGACACATACTCCGCGTCTCTGTGTCACTCGTCGTTGTATGCAATCAAAGAACCATTCCCAAGTCTCCTTGCTCTCAACATCCACGATTGCGAAAGCCACAGTGAAGATGTTCTTATTACCATCGAACGAACTAACCATGAGTAGTGTGTGCTTGTATTTTCCGGTCATGAAGGTACCGTCGACGATGAGCACAGGAGGACAATGTTTGAAACCTTCAATGGACGGGGCAAAACTCCAAACACACGGTCGAATTGGATGATTGTATCTCCATCAACCGTTGTCCATTCTTTCGTGACGAATTCAACTTCCGTCCCATAGTTCCGATCTTGTATTGCCTTCATTAGGGTAGGTAACTCGTCGTATGATTCCTCCCAATTACCATATATCCGCTCCATGGCGCGCTGTTTGCCGTTCCATGCCTTCTTGTACGAAATTTGTCGTCCGTACATAGTATGTATCTCTGTCTGAAGAAGGTTGATACGAATATGGGGGCGTGCCTGGACAAAGGGCGTGACTGCATCGGCTATGACATCAACGTCCAGCTGGGTCGGACTGATGTTGTTCTGACTGCCCAAACACGTATGGGCCGGATTGAATTGTTTTACCGTCCACACATCGCTCTCATCTGTAGTTAGCCTTATCCTCCACGGGCATCCATTGCGTTGATATCCATGACATCGTTGCTCAAGCAACCATTTGCTAGACCGTGTCGTGCATAACATGCGGTTATTCCTGAGTGCATATTGCTTCAGACTAGTTTGAGCCACAAGCTTGCTTTCGAATTGTTGCCCAATCCCAAACCCTGGCCCATCAATGTGCCACCGTGGAACATTATGAACGCCGTACTCATTGTTGTTTGTAGTCATTAGGTCACCGATATCGTCTGGTAAATGTGTGAAATGGCTTGGGGGGGTGTATTCTCTCGGTGGTTGCGCATTCACAAAGGGTTGAGTTTCAATGTCTGGCTCAGAGACATGTGCTGCGTCCTGCTCCGAGTTGATGTCGCTTTCTGATGAGTGTCCTTCTATCTCATTTCCTAAGTGCGCTACCGTACTTTCTTGCCTGCTATCGCCACGTACTTGTGTGTGATTGCTCTGAATGCTCTGACCACTATAACAGGCACTCGCTCCATCGCCCATGAATGTAGAGTCTCCCTGGCCTGGCGTCCCACGGTGGTCTAACTCAAAGTATAGCTCTGCCACTCGGTAGTCCGATCGGGTTGCCATGATGTTGTAGATAACCTCTAACCCAGTAACGTCATTAAGAATGAGTGGGTAGTGTGCCACAATTTGGTCATTCCCAAAAACTGGACATCGATACATGACAGTCCGCAACACCGCCGAAGATCCTACCCCCATCTTTCGCAAGAACACTGGACATGCCTGTTGTAGTGAAGGTTGCCTCGTCATTTTGAGGCGACATAATTTCCCCCCGCTGTAGCACACCCCACCGTGTTGGCCGTGTACTATTTCGCCATCCCATCGGAGCCAAAACGCGAAATTCATTTTCTATGGTTACAAGATATTGAGAGTTGTAGTAGGTTTCGAGTAGTTTGGAAGAGTTAGTCAGAAATTGTTTATGGACTCACGCCTCTATATAATGTAAGGAAGACAGAATTCAGTTAGTGGATGCCAGAATTGCAGAACAACTCCAACTTTTTTCACGCGTGATGTCAATTATACGTTACAAATTATTGTGTCGTCCATAAGTGGTTGACTTAATGAGGAGCTGCAGCTTTTTTCACGTGGGTTGGCAATTATTTCTATGTGAACAGAATTATTGCTACATGACCCATTTTTAGGGTGTTGTCAACTCATAAGATGAAATGTGTGATCAATTATATGTTGCATTTCTAGGGTGTTGTGATCTCATAAGATGAAATGTTGTGATCAATTATAAAGTCGAATACCATGAAACAAACGTCTACTATGAAGTACTCTGAAATACGAAATACAATGAAATATACTCATAACATACTATAACTACTCATGACCCCTCCCATCACGACCCCTCCCCTCCCGACCCCCACCCTGTCGACCCCTACCCTCTCGACCCCTACGCCGACCCTGTCCCCTCCAATGTGCCCCCGGCTCATGGCCTCCAGTAGCGCACATCCTCTGCGTAGGCTCTCGCCTCAGTCCATATCGATGCTGCCCGTCGGCGGGTGGAGTATCATCATCATCGAAAGATGCCTCATATGTCACTACGGGTGGTGTGACATACTGAGACCCGGATGGACCGGCGTACGATGAGGAAGGACCCCACTGAGACCCGGATGGAGGGGCGTAAGATGTATAGCCTCCAGTGGGGACTGTAGGAGTGGGGTATGGCTGGGTCGGGTCCGGATGCTGTGTGTAATCCTGATACTGTGTGTAGTCCTCCGGCTGGGTGTAGTCCTGACTCCCCATATAATCGAAAGTCGCGTCGCCTGTAGTGTCGAATGGATAGTGGTCAGAGTATCGGGTCTGCTGGTGATGTGGATCCCACTGAGGCAATGTCGGCTCCCACAATCGCGGGACAGGGGGGACATCTACATGCTGTCGGACTCTACGTGTAGAAGGAATCCTGGCGGCTGGCGGGTCAGGCACTGGGTAGTCAGCATGTCGTGGATGGGTGGCCTGCCGGGGTGCCCTCCTAGACTCAGACGTCCTATGGATCCCGCCTGAAGCATGCATCATTGACCTCAGTGTAGCATGCATCTCCTGCTGCTCCTGAGGCGTGATATGTGACTGGCCAGTAGTCACGTATAGCCTCTCCATGCCATCAGGCTACAACACATAATTATAATGGTTAAACATGTAACTAGAAGTAGTTGTAATAATTATGACAGAACCTACGTACCAAAGACTGGTCCACGGCTCCTCGGCGAGAAACTGTACGTCTAGTGATGCCATGATACCACTGGTTGATCTCGTCGTGGAAGTGATAGGACTCCCTCTCCTCGCTTCGCAGCCACAGGCCTGAGGCGATGTGGTCAACACGAGTGGACCACAGGTCTCGATATCCAGCAAATCTAGCTACCACATCAGTACGATGCCATCCACGCTGTGTCAGCTCCAGGTTACTGATAACCTCACCTACTGGCTGATCCCATGTAGGGACAGGCTGGTCCATCCCAAACTGACGCAGCACTCTATCAGGCCTATGCCACATAGCGCTGAAGAAGCAGATAAGCGGTGCGACGACGCGATGGATGGGGAAAGTCCCTAGACTGTAATGCTCACGGTCCGCCGAGTAGGGACACCACTATATGAAATAAAGTAGAAAGTTAGACAACTACGAAACCTAAACTGTAAGGGAAAAAACACGATCTTCTTGTTAGAATACAATACCACGAATGGAGTCCCATCGTCAAACAGCTGGCGGTACCCCCCAACAAGGATGTATCTGGTCTTCGCGTGATACCATTCTTTCCAGCTACAAAATTGCGGAATGAACCACGTCATTCATACAACTTGATAAGATGGAACAAACCATGAAAATGGAAGAATAAGTCGTAGCCCGAACCTAGTCATACGTGGAATGGGGGAGTGCGTCGGTGCAATCTGTCGACTCTTGTGGACTCGACGCGCAATGGACGTAAATCTCTCCAGGGCCCACGCCTGAACCAGTGCCATCCAACCTCCAATGTCACCTACGTGGTCGCGGGACGGGTTGCTCTCTATGCGGAAAGCACACCGGCCAAGCTCCCTATATAGCCATGAAAGTGCGGCAGCCCCCCAAGCGTACTCGCCTATCTGGCTCATGTCCTCGAGCAGTGGAAGGAAGAAGAGTGAGGCGTGTGATCCTGACCGATCAGCAAAGATGCAGCTGCCGAAGAAGTCCAGAATGTATGCGCGACAGTGCTGCTCGATAGTCTCCTGGTCGGCGTCATCCCTGATGGTGCCAAAGTGGTTACGCAACCACGACATCTTCACTCTGCCAGCAGACAGGTCAGCGGTAGATGGTTTCTTCCCCAGAAGCTGCTCAACGTAAATCTGCAGATCAGAATCCACAGTCGGAATGCGCCTCTGCGACTCCACAAGCACACCATCGATGCTCAGACCAGTGAGAAAGTACATGTCCTCGAGTGTTATGGTTGCCTCACCGTGGTACAAGTGAAAAGTGCTCGTCTCGGGACGCCATCTCTCGACCAATGCGGTGATCAGCTCAGAATCAGGGGTAAAATCCAAGCAGTCACGCAACTGACCTAGACCTATGGGGGCAAGGTATGCCTCGAACCTAGGATCATACTTCACGATCTTCTTAGAGAAGCGACAATTAAGCGTCATATGTGGGTCCTAATAGTTGGGGGAAGAAGATGTAACAAAATTAATAACTAGTACTCAATTTCTGAGTGCACCCTAAACATTTAAATGTAATTAACATTCACATATAATTAACAATCAAAAATAACTAACATTTACATATAACAAACATTTATACATAACTAACATTTCAAATTGAAGTAACATTTCAATTATTACTATATAGTAATATGAATTAGGACTTACATTATTTGTAATTATATCAATTAGTATTATAATTATTAATAATAGGTACTACTAATTATCATTAGTAGTGAATTACTAATTCTATTTAATTTTTTTAATATAATTACTATTATTTGTTACTTTTTAACTTTTTATACGTAAATAATATTCTTTACTAATATTCGGAACTAATATTCGTTACTAATTACTATTATTAGTAAATTTCTAAGGTACATAATGTTCGCTACTAATTAATATTAGTAGTCAACTAGTAGTTAATTTGTATTTGAACCTAATATTACAATATAATATTCAAATTTGCTCCTAATTGTATTTGATCCTAATAGTACAATATAATATTATACTAATTAATACTAATTAATGTTCGCTCAAATTTGATCCTAATATTACAATATAAGTAATTAAATTATGAATATTATTAAAATAAATGCAACATTCAAACATAAATACCTTGTAAAAATAAATAACATTTCAAATGTACCAACCTGAGCTTCAAAAATTCCCGCCGCTCGATGTCGGTCAGCATCACCCCATAAAATCGACGGGTCCTCGGGACTACCACTTCGTACCCCAACCGGCACCTCTCCAAACATGTAATCCATCTACAATTTAATATCCACAAGCAATGTTAAATACATATAAAATCGTAAAACACAATTTAATTACCATATAATTTATAGCATGATACCTTTTGAGGGAGGGTTTAGGCTTTCTTCAAACGAAATTTCCTCGACGGCCAATTGCTACGAACCTACAAATAAAAAACGTCATTAGCGTACAATAATCCTAACTAGAAACTTATGACGAACAGAAACTATCATAAAAAATACCTTAGAGACAATTGTATTTGAGAGAGTATGAGAGGAGGTGTGAAGATGGTATGGGGAGGGGGGTATTTATACAAAAAAAAAAAACGGTAATATTGATCCCAGGTAGCGCTGCGCCACCCAGCCAGCGCAACGCTGCCTGGGATCAATACTACCGTTAGTTAACGGATACATTGTAACGGCTAGTGTGCCACATGGCGCAGCGCTGCAACGGCACAAATTTGACTTGGCAGCCAGCGCTGCGCTGGCTGGGTGGCGCAGCGCTACCTGGCTGGCGCAGCGCTGCCTGCCAGTCATATTGTGCTATTTCTGGACATTTTTACGCATTTGGCTACTGACGGTACATATTTTTTAAAATTGTGCTAAAAAATTCCAATTCCCGTATTTGTGCATCGTAGCACCCATGTTAGTGTTCCGCTGCATTTCTTTGTGTTACGTGTGGTACGAGTGTTACAATTTGTATGAATCGATCTAACTTTGGGGCACCTATCTTACTTTGATGAATTTAGAACTGAGATTGAAATGTTATTCAAGCTAAGACATCTTCACCTTGTATCATCTCTGAAATTGAAATGAACAATCGGAATATTGGATGGATTAGCTATGAACTGATCTATAACACAATGGTAGAGCTACAAGTGTGATGTGCTTATTATAAATTAAAAGTAATGTTTGCATTTGGGAAATACTAAATCGTTTGTTTACTTTAATAATCCCAAGTGCCTTTGTAAGTGTTTCTGGATGGGAGTCCTATTGAAGTTGCATTATCATTTTGTATTTCTGGAAAAGTTTGAGGGCTACTTTGTTTGTATTTCTGGATAAGTTTCAGTGTATTGTACTGTTGGTGGGAGTTAAATTTTGATAAAAAAAAAGTTTTTGGCGACGAAACTATAGTTGCAGAAAAGAATACGTTCAGCGACCACGCCTACCGTCGCAAAAAAGATTACCTTCGCCCACCAAGTGAATCGTCGCAAATGGATTGCCTTCGGTTACCAGACGGACCGTCTCAAAAGGATGATCAATCAAAAGACTAACTACTAACAAGGATTAAATGTGGATAATCAATCAACACAAAACAATAACCATGATAAAACACAACTAATAAGAGTTTGAATTGTTGGGATATTTAAGTTACTAGGAGGTTGAAAATAGATTTTGTTGCCACTACGGTTGCAACAAGGCCTAGGAATCGGTCAAACCAAACCGATTTTGATTTGGGTGAAAATTGGAACCGTGGGGAGACCGATTTGAATTCGGTCAAATCGAATTCGAATTCTGAGTCACGGTCAACCAAAAAAATGGTTCATTGACCGACGAGTCTATTTGGAGAATGGAGCATCGATGGCAACGGCGACCTGGGGCTAACGGCGATGCCGACTTCAACGGAGGAACGCTGTCCGGATCTGGAATAGAGAAGGAAATCTGGTCGAGATTTGGAATAGCGAAGGGAATTTGGTCCGACCGCGATCTGGAATAGAGAAGGGGATCTGGAAGAAGAAGGAGATCGGAGAAGAACGAGAATCTGGATCGTTAGAGGGAAGAATGAGATCTGAAGAAACCAAGAAAAAAGAGAATCGAGATCGTTACAGGGTTGAACCGATTTTGTTTACTGTTAAAGGAGGAAGATTTTGGAGGAGACGAGGGGAGATAGAAGCCGCCATTGCTGTTGGGATTAGACGACGATCAGTTGGGGAGGAGGCAAGCAAGAGGATGGTCGAGGATCAAGAGATGGAGAGAGAGGAGGCCAGCTCGAAGCAAGAAAAAAAGAATATGGATCTTGAATAAGAAGAAGGAGGAGGAGGAGGAGAATCTGGATCTTGAATGGAAGGACGAGAAGGAGAAGAAAGAGGAAGCAAATACGCAGAGTTTCCCAATAATTCGGCCAACTCGATCAATGACCGAAGAAACCTAACTGTTGGAGCCATTAGAAATTTTCCTACGGGTCTCCGAAGTCAAATACTTATTGGAGGTGATTGAGGCCTTGCACGGTGTTACGCAATTTCTAGACCACGGTTGTCTTAGACCCATATACAGTGCAAACACTATACGAGCAACTTTTCATTCACCCACAATTGAATTTGCCGCTAGCAAATTAAAGTAGTTGGCTACCACTACCTGGAAGAATGTCTCACGACCCACCTTTAGACATTCTTGTACATATGCGCACTTTTAAGCAACAAAATGTCTCAGATGATACTTTCAAAATTTGCCTCTGCAAATTCTCACGTTACGGTGAAGAGATAGCTTCACACCGTTTTGTGAACTCCACCATGTTGTGAATCTATGAATGTGATACAACTGTAGATATCATGGTATACTTGTAGGGGTGGAAATCGGGCCGGGTCGGGCTTAGCCAACCAAGGATTAAATGTGGTTAACCAATCAAGAGAAAACAATAACCATGATAAAACGCAACTAATAAGAATTTGAAATGTTGGGATATTTAAGCCACTATATATAATGTTGAAAATAGATTTTGTTGGCATTGTGGTTGCAACTACTAGGAGATAGTAGTACAAAACTAAATTTACTAATTTTTTTTGTTATTTTAAAGTGATATGCAACAGTTTAAATAATCTAATTTAACAATTTTACTTAAATAATCTATGTTTATAAATAAGTATGAATACTATCTTTATCATGTGCATTTGTTTTTGCTAGTTTTAAGTGGATATGCGATAGTTTAACCAATCAAATTTAGTAAATTTACTTAGATCAACTACATTTCTGGATAAGTAATATAAGACTAATTTTATCCTACGCGCTTGTTTTTGCCAATTTAGGGTATGCAATCATTTCACTTATCTAATTTAGTAAATTTACTTAGATTAATTATATTTGTAGATAATAAATAAGAGACTAATTTTATCTTATGCACTTGTTTTTGTTCGTTTAAAGTGGATATGCAATCATTTCACTTATTGAACATGCAATCAGATTAACTCATAATTTTATTAATACACAATTGTGCTAACTTTTATCCTTAGAAAGCACAATTTATATTTGATCTAAGGGGAAATGGTCATTAGGATTTTTTCCAAAAATAGGCTTGGCCCAAAATTCAATTACCAAAATAGACTCGTTGTACGGTCAATTCTCAAAATAGGCTTGTATTTGCTGACTGGACCCATATGTCGCCGATTAGTGGCGATCAGCATAAATCGCATAATGAGTGGCGACTTGGGCTCAGTACATAAATCGCCACTTATAGTGGCGATTTTACTCTGAAAATCGCCACTATAAGTGGCGATTTATGGCTGACAATATCAGCCCAAAAATCGCCACTTATAGTGGCGATTTTCAGACGATTTTCAGAGTAAAAGTGGTCTGACATTTTACTTTCAAAATATTGGAAAATAGCATTTTGATCCTTCTACTTTTATAACTTAACAAATATCCCCCTATTTTAATTAATGTTCAGTAAAATAGTGGGAATTGACTATACTATTCGTAGCAGCCAACACAATGACACCCGAATTCCCTAAAAATCCATCCATTTCGATCAACAGTTGATTAATAGTCTGCTCCCTTTTATCATTCCCACCACCAAGTCCAGCTCCTCTCTCCCTCCCAACAGCATCAATCTCATCAATGAACACATTGCCCCATAAACATTTTGCTTTCAAATATGGGAAAATAGCACTTTGGTTCTTCTACATTGTAGACTTAACAAATATCCCCTATTACATAAACCGTTCTTTTTAAACTTCTTACTTTGACCAATTTGTATTTTGGGTCCTTCCATTTCAACTAACGTCTTCATGACGTTAAATATGTGCACATAGATTCTATTTTGAGATTTGTATGTTCGTATTTCGAAAGGTGTTTATAATTGACTAATGTTATTCGTATAGTACTGAATGCGCACCAATTAACATCATGAAGATGTTAATTAAAATAGAAGGACAAAAATACAAAGTGGTCAAAGTAAGAGGAGTAAAAAGAACGGTTTATACAATATGTGGATATTTGTTAAGTTATAAAAGTAGAAGGATCAAAATGCTATTTTCCAATATTTTGAAAGTAAAATGTCAGACACTTTTACTCTGAAAATCGCCACTATAAGTGGCGATTTTTGGGCTGATATTGTCAGCCATAAATCGCCACTTATAGTGGCGATTTTCAGAGTAAAATCGCCACTATAAGTGGCAATTTATGTACTGAGCCCAAAGTCGCCACTCATTAGGGCGATTTTATGCTGATCACCACTTAATTCGGCGACACACGGGTCCAGTCAGCAAATACAAGCCTATTTTGGGAATTGACCGTACAACGAGCCTATTTTGGTAATTGACCGTACAACTAGCAAATAGTGGTGTGGCAAATAGTATTTGCTACTGCAAATTACTACATGAAATAGTGATTGCAGTAGCAAATACTAACTATTTGCTAATGCATTTTCATGCCGTTGTAATTTTACAGTAGCTAAAGGTCAATTTTTTGGTAGTGTATTTTAAAGTAAATAGACAAATAGGTTACTTATGAGAGATTCAAAAGAAGTAATGGATAATAGAAAAATTTTTATCAATAGAATTCCTTAATATGTTGTTATTGATACTGAAATCCACATACAATGTATTTAGTATAATTAATGAAATCACGCAATATCTCAATATACTGCATAATAATATAAGTGAAAACAATATATAAAAAAACTAACTACTAACAAGGATTATATGTGCCTAACTAATCCAGACAAAACAATAACCATGATAAAATGCAACTAATAAGAGTTTGAAATGTTGGGATATTTAAGATACTAGGATGTTGAAAATAGATTTTGTTGGTACTATGATTGCAACTACTTGAAGATAGAAGTACAAAACTAAATTTACTAAATATTTTTGTTTTTGTTATTTTATAGTAAATATGCAATAGTTTAAATAATCTAATTTAATAATTTTACTTAAATCAACTATGTTTATAAATAAATATTTATACTATCTTTGAATATCTTCCCTTGCAATTCCGATCAACAAGCTAAGAGCAACAATGAGTTGCTAGAAAAGGGTGGCTTCCAACCCTAAATCCTTTAACAACAATCCAAGGAACTATGCACTCAACTTCTAATTCACCGTATCAAATGTCATGGGTGCTATTGGAGATATAAGATCCCAAAATGATCAAACTATACACAAACATATATCTATAGTTTTGTAGTATAATATGCAAAATCACTGAAACTTTGTTTCATCAAGTGATAGTAAAACCCGCAACAAGGGAACACAATTAGTGAAGCGAAGCAAATAAATTGACAATGCTAAAATGCATCATCAACAAACAACCAAACTGAAAATATAGTGAATCATACAGTAGACTTGTACCTTTCATTTCTCCTTATGATTGACAATGACCCCAACATCATCTCATCTGCATTATGTGAAAACAACACTCATCATTATCTGCATCATTAAGCGAAGCAAGTAAATAAATAACACAACAGTCAAGAAATTTTACCTAAGCATCTCTAAAATCAAATGTTTGACGGAAATTATCCGCATCAACTGTCTTGAGGCCCCTGTACAGTGCAAACACTATACGGCTAACCTCTCGATCTCCCACGATTTCATCTGCCGCTTCCAAATCACTGTGGTCGGCTACCACCACCGTATGTTAGCTTAGAATCTTGTTTCGCAAGATGATCTCTTCCCTTCCAAGCGTTGACGTTCAAGCTCCCTAACGCAAGTGATATACCTTTTCAGCAATCGGTTGGAAGATTTGTTTATCACTCTTTGTTGATGATGGGGGGCTTGCATTTGATAGAGCATAATATTACAAAAAAAGTTTACCTTTAGCTACTGCAAAATTACAAAGGCATGAAAATGCAGTTACTGCAAATTACTACATGAAATAGTGATTTCCGTAGCAAATATCAACTATTTGCTACTACATTTTCTTGCCGTTATAATTTTACAGTAGCTAAAGATAAAAAAATTTGTAGTGTAAGCCCTATCAAGAGACTCACCACACTACAAGAAAACAAAGATATAGAGACTGAGGTTAACTGTCTCTAAATAGTATTTAATTGTCTTTATAATGCTTCAGAAACAAATATTATATGTGTCTCAAATGCTCCAGTCGCTATATCTATTTAGAGACAAATATAAATATTTGCCTCTAAATGACCAATCAAAAACTAATTTATTTGTTGCTAATTACTCCTTTGAATGACTCTTTTTTGTCTTCTAAGCTATTTTTTATGACAAAAGTATTTGTCTCAAGTACCTACTTTCAGAGACAAATAGATATGTTTTAATTAAAGGTTACAAAGACATATATATGTGTCCTTAATAATAGGAAGTTGAAGCAAATAGTTTTATCTCTATATCTAATACGTAGAACATTCTCATTTGTATTCTTCCCGCTAATGTACATTGATTAGTATGTTTAATATATTTAATTAATTTTCTGTAAAGTTTAGAGGTGGATTAAGAGAGCCAGTAAAAAAAAATAGTAATTTAGAGACAAATAAGATACTTGAATTAAATAAATTTTACATTATTCCAGTTCATTACAGAGATAAGAAAAAATCTCTAGTTTCGTAGCACTACCAAACCAACTAACTAACGTTACAAATCAACCTAAACTTAGATAACAAAACCAAACTGATCGATCGACCAACTCTATTTAATAACCAAACTAGACACGAGGACAATTAATTATTACAAACTCAGCTACTCAAGCAAGACCCACTTCACCGGCCGAATCACTTGATTCAATTGCTAGCTTCTTCATCCACTGGAAACCTTGCACGTGAAGAACAAGCCACATACAATCAATTAGAGGAACTGAAGAGAACATATACTAAACATTGACTGGTGTAAGTGTAAGGCCAACCAATCAGGAATAGGAGCAAAAGTCAAGGGAATCGGCTAACTAACCTGAATCAATCATTCATCAAAAGCTCATATGGAACCACAATATTTCAATATCCAGAATGCAACAACGAATTGGAATTGGCACATTGCCAATAAAGGAGACAATAGAGACTAAGAAGAGAATCAATGATCATTCATCATTCATCATGTCCCTACAACCAACCAAAGCAACCCTGTAATTAGCAAATCTTAACCCTGTACATAAACTAGCAAGCTTAAATAGCACCCAAACTCCAAATCAACAATGAAACTTCTAAAACAATTAAACCCTCCGTTAATTTCAATCAAACATGAAACACGACTTCTTCAGTTCCCTTACCCCAAATCTTACAGTACGCTAACCCTTCTTATTCCTCCTCCACACAACCTAATTAAACTACACTTAGAACTAGCCAAAGCGCAAGGCTGATAATAAAAATCAAACTACTTAAATGATCGTCAGATTATACCCGCTGCCAAGAGGCCAAGCTACAAAGTTAGAAAAATAGAAGAGAAGAGGAAGAAGGTGAAGAAGATCATACTCGACACCAAAGGTTAAGCGGTTATCTCCTTTTGTCGATTTGCCGATGTTGCCTCTTGCTTTCTGCTTGCACTGTCGGTCGATAATCCATTTGCTTCTTAATTGTTGATCCTCACTAGAAAGAAAGGCTATCTCAGAATATTGTGCTTCATAGAAGGATGTCGGCGGCCGGCGGCAGAACTTAGGAAAAGGATAAACATGGAGGTGGAGTAGGGTTTTGAGAGTCCTATTAAATTTGATGAGTTTGGTAATTATGATGATATTAATTATTAACCATAATAATCACTAATCGGTCATTTTTGTTCAAATATTAAATTTTTAATTTAATATTTTATAAAGATAATTAGCTTATTTGTTGTTACAACTAATATTTTAAGTTAGCTAAATAAAAATATTAAATAAATCAAAACCTTTGGAGACATATATTACTACATATAGAGACAATTATTGTAATTGTTATGGATGGATAGTTTTAGAGACTAATGTTACATATGTCATGACAAAGTAGAGACAAATAAAATTTCATATAGAGGCAAATAATAGATTAGTTGTCTTAGCTAACTTTAAGTGACTAATATGTTAATTGCATCTAAGTATTTGTTGCTATAGCCATGTTTTCTTGTAGTGCCACCACCAATCCCAGGCATTATGGGAGTAGCCACTCTGTAGAAGCAACATAATAGATTATTAGAACTAAGTGTATGATAATAAAAAATGTAAAGCACATGATGAACATGATAGTCAATCTAGGTTTCATCTAACTCACAATCATGTCAATCAGAATCAAAAGAAGATTATCAAACAAAGGCTAGGTCAATACTGAATCAAACTTATCTAACACACAATCAAACAAAGACTAGGTTCATTGTAGTCAAAATCCCGATTTGATCTTAAAATCTTACGATTTTACGATTTCGTAGATCTCTAGGGATCCTGATTTCACGCAAAATCTATAAGTCGTGAAATCTAGTAGAATCTCGATCAAAATCTTAGAATCTTATAAAATTAACGATTTTTCTTGTATTTTACAATTTCACTTTTTAAGGGAAATTATTAGTTTATACAACTACATCTAAGTTAGAACAAAGACAATTAAATTCGATTGGTTTTGTTTTGAGATTTTGATTACAAGTTATTACTAAAAGATGTCAAAATTCTAATTATTACTTCCTCAAATGACCGCTTAAGAGATGACATTTATTGTTATTTTATTATCTAGACTTTTCAAAGCCAGGTAGTGGTTTTCTTTTTCGTCTCACCGACTCAAGTAACTTAGATATGAAACATGAAAGCATCTAGTTTAATTACATATTTATACTTAATATGTTGTCAACTTAAATTTTTCGCCAGTGGTTCATAAAATCTTACGATTTTACGATTAAAAATTACGATTACGATTTTACCCATGTTTTCAATTTCACGTGGAATCCCGATTTTGACTACATTGACTAAGTCAATACCAAATCAAAGTAACACATAATCAAACAAAGACTAGGTCAATACCGAATCAAAGAAAGACTACGTCAATACCGAATCAAACTAACACATAATCACAGAAAGACTACGTCAATACCGTAGGAAGACCCAAAGACAGAGAGCAGATCAGAATGCTCGGATAGAGGAGCGATGGCAAGACTACTCGCTGTGCTGAATAGATCCATGCCTCGTGACGAGAAGGCAACGCGAGGAGATCTCGAGCTTAGTGGAGTGTTGAGTTCATCGCAGTTGAGGAGATCGTAGAGCTGTAGAGGAAATGGAAACTGATATGTTGTAAAACATGGTATCAAATAACTAACCTACTAGAGTAGGATAGATCGTATTCCTCGGGGTTTCTTCTAATCATTTACTCAAAGAAATTAACAATTACTCGGGTTTAAATCAAGTTGCGTGGTATGAGCTCCACGACTTTCTAAACTATTATGCGAGGAAAATGGAATTGAATTAAGAGACAGATTGATTGATTGAGGGTGATGTCAATTGACATACAAAAGTTTAGACTTGAATCCCCCTAAGATTACCAAGGCATTGGCGATCACAAAACTAGCGACTTTTCAATCCTAATTCATTCAATTCTTTAACACCGTCATAGCTTCTTACCTTTAGGTCTAAGTCCACGAACATTCGCTACTATTGAACTAGCTACCAAGATCGATTATCCGTCCATGCGTTCGCTTCTGCAATGGATAATTGACTGGTGCACCTGAATTCATTCTATGAGCTATTCGTGAAACAGATTAACCCTAAACGATTCCTACTAGAGGAATGATTCCATTGAATAGGTTAATTAATTGATTTGACGTTCTAAAACAAGGCGTGCGTTCGCCAACTATCCTTATTTTAACGAGATTCTAATCTAGGTGATCAAGCTAGAAAAGAAACATAAACAAAGAATAAATCAATTATGAGAAAGAACAGTCTGAATTAAGATCTAATTACCGTCGATCTGTGACCGCTTTAAAGCCCTGGGTCACTTAGAGTTCATCTAATCTGAGCTCAACAAGTTTAACTACTCATATTTAAAACAAGAGAATCAAAATCTATGGTAGAATTCATCTTAGAAATGAGAAACAGAAGATCTAAAAAACCTAATTGCGACGATTCCACAAAGCTTCGATCTCGAGAAAATCTTCAACTCCTAGCTCCAAGTAATCTCGCCAAGAACTCCAGAAAGCACTCTAACCTCTCTCCTTTTAATGTGGAAAGTCTGAAAAATTATGTATATCAAGTTGGGGCTGAAAGGCTTCTTAAATAGGGTTTCTCCAATTCTGACCCGGATTAGTTAAAGTTTTTGCCGAAATTGTTGAGAAGTTTTCGGCGAAAACTTCTTTGTAACAATTTATCCAATCTTTGATGCTGGAAATTCAATCTTCTCTTCACAAACTTTTCGCTGAAAATGTTGTACTTTTCGGTAAAAATGTCTTCGAAACCATTTTGATATTTTCTGCGAAGAATTCCACATTGTGTTCTTCATATACTTTTTCGGCGAGGACTTCAAATTTTTCGCCAAAAAGTTCTTTGTAATCATTTGTTTGATTCTTTCGATGATCTGATGTTCTATTATGAGGTTCCATTGCATCCCGAACACTCCCGATGGTTACTTATTCGATGGCTAACACATGTGTACTAAGATAAACACAAGAAAACAATTCGGTAAGAAATAGCGTTAATGAATAGAAATTCACTAAACTACCCCTACAATGTTCACCAGGTTCACCCGAACATGAGCGGGGATGGTTCCTGAATCATTACCCAAATGACTTGGGGGTGGGTACGAGTAAAACCCGCCTAGAGAACGGGTAGGTATCGGATATAGCAAACCCGTCCCCGACCTATCGATTTTCCAAGCCTAATGAAGAAGAGTTTCTGGAAATTAGACAAATAAAATAAATAGGAAGGCGATGAAGACATGGAGAGAGAAGAGTGAGATAGGTTAAAATTTAACATTTATATGGCTCACTTAAGTATAATTAAGTAATAATTGATTGAACAACTCTTAAAGTATGAGAATAGGCAGTGGATCAATCCAACCTTTTGCGAGGGTCGGAAAGTTTCTAATATTTTTTTAATTATTAGATCACCCTTTAATCTTTTGATCAATCTAATGGTCTAGATTGTTAGGGGTTTTTAGGACTTTACACATATAATTTATTTTTTATATTTAAACTAAATACTAATATTCTCAGGTGACCGGCTAGCGCCGTCGGTGACTTTTCCAGTGACCGACCGTCATTGTCAGTGACTTTTCCGGCGAGACTCTGATGACTTTTCCGGTGAAGGCATGTTAACTAGTTAACACCTTTTTTGCTGATAACTAGTTAACAATGTTTTTTACTGATAACTAGTTAACAATGTTTTTCTACTGATAACTAGTTAACAATGTTTTTCTACTAATAACTAGTTTACAGGTTTTTTGTTGACAACTTGTTCACAGATTTTAACCTGATAACTAGTTAACAAATAATCATATAATCAAAAATTTAACCGGCGAGGAAAAGTTAACTAGCTAACCTGGTTTTTACTGATAACTAGTTAACAGGTTATCAGCAGATAACTAGTTAACTTGATTTTTTTGAATAACTAGTTAACATGTTATCAGTAGATAACTAGTTAACTGAACTAGTTAATATGTTATTTTGCTGATAACTAGTTAATGAATTATCATTTTCAAAAAAAAAAAAAGTTAACGAATTACCATGCTTGGGTAACTAGTTAACGAGATTATTAGATAACTAGTTAACGAGAATATTTGATAACTAGATAAACATCATGATTAGATGACTAGTTAACTAGTTAACTTATTGAATTACTTAGTTAACCAATCGAATTAACTAGTTATCAAGTTGTTAACTAGTTATCCGATCTAGTTAACATGTTATTTCAATGATTAGATTGTAAGAACAGTTGCCTAAAACTCTCAGTCACCATTCTCATTACGCTGTTAAGTCATACTGCTTTTATTAATTCACTTTAATCATTTTTACTACAACCCAATACAACAAAGAATCAAACAACTAATCAAAAGAATTTCACAGTGAAGGAAAATCGAGAAACCCAATCCAATTGTTGCTCCTACTGCTGAATCTCCCGTAGCCAAACTTGCTAGCCAAGGATCCCCCATTCCCCATATGGTTGCCGCTGATTCACCGTCCCATCCCACCCACCACCCCTGACCCTCCGATCTCCCCTAATCCATTCACCACCAAATATACATATGGAACTTGCTCGCAACTCATGAGTAAGATTCATCTCAGTCCTCTTCCCACCAAACACTACCAAATTGGGATTAGAACAAATCAATATGAATCCATTGCCATAGCCAAATAGAAATTATCACAAATTGAACCAGTGCATTACAAAAAAAAAAAATCCAATTTCAAAAGAAATTAGTGAGAAGAATAAGAAAACGAACCAGGAGTGGCCAAGTAGTGCTAAACTTCTTATTGAATCCAGGAAACGGAAGAGAGCTCTTCTCCCAAGAAGCAGAAGAAGCCACAACAGTAATCCTCTTCACCGTCAAAGCCTGCTCAGAAGTTCCGTACTTCCTCGACCTACCTCTCTTCCTCCTCACGGGATCCACCAAAGCATCCGATGGCCCCACGGAGTGAGGGTACACCATACGGTAACCTGCACCAGTAGATTCAGAGCCGGCGATGGGAGCTCTGTTCGGCGACAAGGGAAATATCAGGTGATGGATTCTAGGGTTCCGACGAGTACTTATTCACGGTCACTCCTCCATCCAGCGGCGGCGGAGTGGGATACGACTCTAAGAAGATTGCGTGTGTCGTTGTTGTGAGAATCAAAGATGAAATTGGAGAGGCAAGGGGAGGAGAAGAAGAAGCGTTGGGAGGTGAGGACGGTGTCAAAATCTGGAGGAGGTGGAGTGGTCGGCTTTGTCAGAGTCGGAGTCGGATTCAGAGAAAATGGTGGCGATGGAGAAGTTAGAGATGAGAGTAGCGGCTGTCGCGGCGATGGAGAAGGTGAAGATGAGGATAGCAGCTGCAAAAGATGGAGGCATTTGTTTGGTTACCTTGAAAAAGATTAGGGTTTAATGACTTTCTGCAAAATGTCAAAACTGCCCTTTGTTTTTGGGTTGGGTCCGGATCCAACCTTGAAAAGATTAGACGTGGATCTGTTCCCGCACAATTTATAGAATATATGAATTATTTTATCAAGATAGAATTACATGAGATATATATATTGACGCGTAATGAAATTATATAGGATATAAATTTTAAATGTTTGAGTTAAATAATTTAGAATTTTTGTTCCTTCTCATTTCCACTATTATACATGAAATTGTTTGTTCCCTTTCAACCATTTGAATAAAAAACATTTGAGAGCTAGAGTGATATCGATTCAGCTTATTCAAACCTCTTAAGGGTAAGCAGCGTCTATATAAAAACATTTTTGTGTTTTGCGGCAGCGCGATATCCTATTTTAGTGGGCAATTACTAATGGAGGACTCCTCAAGTGTTCTTATATAAGGATACTAATTTATCCTCTTAATTTATATAATAGAGATCCAATGATTAATATGAAATGGGTATTGTACGCTTTTTGTTCGTTGGTTCACTTAAATTAATTATCGATTTTCCTTATGCCATACTGGTTCCCCGCAGTTAGATTAGGATCATCATCCAACGGCTGTAAACAGTGTCCTCATTGAGACCTAAAGGTCCTCACAATAGTAGATCCCATTTTAGTGACACTTTTAAAATGTACGACTGTAAAAAGTAACATGGAGATCTATGACTTAATAAAAAAAATACGACTTAATAAAAAAATAGGGCAAAATGTTCTACTTTGCCAACTTAACATATAGCTCACTATACTATAAATCGCTTATTTTACCTCTCTTATTTTGAGCACATTATCATTTAGGTCCTTCCATATCAACTTTTATTTTCGTAATGTTTTTTTTTTTTTTTGACTTAGATAGCTCCGCGAGGAGAATCAAGGTAGTAAGCAGTAAATTAACTACAATCTACCCAGGGTGTGAGGACTACCGGCAACACCCCTGGGAGATATCTAAGAGCCATACATGCCACAGAATGGGCGACCCTGATTGCTGAACGGCAGACCGAGAGCAGCTTAAAGCTTGGACTTGATGCCAGAAGACGGGAGACCTCTTGGACAATGATCCCACCCTGAGGTCGCGCACTTTCTTGATCACGCACGGTCTTTGAAACCATCTCTGCATCGCCTTCGAAGTCCACCTGAAACAGACCAGAAGAGACACACCAAGAAACCGCATCCCTACACGCAAGTAGTTCAAGAATAAAAGGTTCTGTAATACCTAGATAAGGAGTCCCTACAGCATGGAGAACCATGTCTGTGGGTGCACGTAGTACCCAACCTGTGGAGCCACCAAGAGAAGTCTGGACCGCACCATCTACATTTACCTTTAGCCGTTGTTGCAAAGAAGAGGCATCCAATCAAGTCTCTAACGACTAAGCCGACCGCACCTCCTAAACCTGGAGTGATTGCGCCATCCACAATGATCTTCATTCGGGGATGCTGGGGAGGGAGTCAAAAGTTGGGACAAGGCAGGAGAGCAGGAACAAGAGGAGCGGGGAAAGAGAGCAAGGAGAGTTGTCGCGGTAGAAAGAGAATTAGAAGGCTGGGATGGAGTACTGAAATTTTTCACACCCAGTTCCTTGACATGTAATCGATATATGAAACACATTCAGTGAAATCAATCAGCCACAAACAATCTTTTTTTATACCTAAAGCAACTTCAGAATTTGAAGCAAGAAAACGGCAAAGTTAAAACAAATCTTAGGAAGTTGATAGTATATTACTGATCGTCATCACCATCATCACCCCACAACCACCGATTACCAATCTATCATTTAGCATAAAAAATGAAGTGGAAAAAGTAAATGGATCAAACCCATTGTAAAAGGGCAAAGAGGCGTTGATTTAGTTTTGTACTTTTTGGGTGGAAGCATATGAAAGTAAGAAAGGAGGAAGCAAGGGATAATCATCATCATTATCTCTTATTCTCACGGTGCACACCACCAATAAACTGAACGCTACCAGCCTACCCTTCGATTCAAATAATCATCATCAGGTTTTATAATCAGGCAAATCATGACTAATTTGTAGTCAGATGATCGCTTGTGGTGGAGAACTCGTCACCGCGATTCAACCCGGCTATAAAGGCCGATAAGAGGTAGTTGCCTCGTAAGGGATCACTTGGATCCAACCAAAGCAGGTCGTGCCATAAAAAGATAGTTGATTGATAAATCCCAAAATGTATTTGTGTGGGTCGATAAGGCCTAGTTCTTGCACCGGACGAATACAAGTCCTTCCAATACAGTTTGGAAGTTAACCATCGAAAGGACACAACAACGTCCTGCAACTGTCGGCCGACGGGAAAGTGGAACTATAATCCCCAAAGGGAACTGCTATCAACTGTCCCTGGAAACAAGGGAAGTAATCGCTGAAGGAAAATCAGCACGAGATGATTGCACGGAAAAAACCGAGATGGAGGCAACTACCTCAAAACCAGATCATAAAGATCAGTTGGTACAGATCCAAAGGATCAATTCGGAACCGTTGATTTCCTTCTCTTAAATTACTGAACACAAATCTGTAGCGGATCAACTGGAACAGTGTAGAATCAACAACATAACATATCCTGCTTCATGATTATGTCAAGGCAACCAAGCATCCTGGTAATTCAAACGATTGACCACGATTGGCGAAGAGCCCCATATTCAACCAAGCATCCTGGTTTTGTTTGTCGCTCTTTAGTTTCAGAGTTTGAAGAGAAGAAAAGGAGAGAGAGGAGTCATGGAGGGATGAAGTGAGTTGAATGAGCTTATGACAGTTGAGCCTTTTGTGTGGAACTGAAAAGTTAAAAGTAACTTTTATTTTCGTAATGTTAATATGGACTCCTAAATTCACTGGTCTGCTATATTCCAAATTGATTCTCAGTTTGATTACTACCTCAGTTGGGCCCAAATCTTCGGCTCATTACAAGCTACTAGATATAGGCCTCCAAATCCAATCAAGCTAAAGCCCATCATAAATCAAATATGCTATATATGCCCATTCGTTCCATTTACTACTAGATTAACCGTTGGCCAGATTTTATAAACTAAAGTTAATATGGTAAATAATTAGTTAGTTTAGTTAATTTTGATTTATTAATAATATTAAAATAATAATAATCTATTATCTATCTATTATATCTATTATAATATATATAGGAATATAAAAGACCACCCCTTTTATTCCTTCTCTCCTTAAATTTAGCTAATCAACCAATCACTTTTTTTATTAATTAATTATTGTTTAAATAAATTTTACATAATAATTAAAAAAAATCTTTTTTAGAGGAAAAAAAAACAAGTCACTTCCACTTTATGATTTAGTTACTCAATATTTTAACAATTTATTTTTAACTTTTTCTTTATCTCATTCGTTTTTGTTTTAAATAATATTTTATGTTTTTCTTATTTTTTTGGATGGATAATCTCATAATTTTCCAATTACACCATCACTAAATATATTCTAATATTCATTTGTATTTGCGGACACAATTCTCATATCAAATTATATATCTAAATGTGCATATAAAGGAATTCAAAATATTGAAGTACAATGTAATATGTCCTTTTCAACATTGAATTTTTTAAAACATAATTCATAATATCATAAAAGAAAAACATAATTGATAATTTTGTATCTAGATAACTAAATTTGTGATACTCTTACATCTAAGAAATTAACTGTAAAAATATACAATAATACATTGAACCATAATAATGATCCAAGAGTACTAGGTAATTAGAGAAATTATTTTACACAACAAAAACTCTATACCATTCTAATCCACTTTCTACTTAACGTCTCTATAAAGCATTGTTGTCATGATCGGACTAGGCCTATTGGTCCAACCATAAAAATCTTGAATTTGGAAACATTTATCCATTATTAATTTGTTGTTGTAAACACTTACAATGACAAGATAAAAATATATTGACACCTCACATAATTTGTTATATAAATTATATGATCGTTTCTTTGTACCGAGTTTGAGGGTTCAATCATGGTTGAATCTTAAAAGATTAAACCTCTTGATTGATCGATTCGACGATCTATCCAGACCTTACAACATTGATACAAAGTATTGCATTCTCCATGTCATAATGTCCAACTTATTCTAGGTAACTAATTTTCCTAAATGTGTCTTGCCTTCTTCCACCTTCTTTAAATGTTTAGTTAAACAATCATACTTTCGTATTTGGATCTTAAATAAATAGTGTTAAAAACGTAAATTAACAACAATAATAATAAGATACTTGAATAGAAAACTATCTAAGTTAAATAGATTCAATAAAGAAACATATACATTAAGGAGTTAAGTGGTTATTTATTTCTTTCAAAAATTAAAATAATCTATATCTATACTATATATTAGGAATTTTAAAAAGAGGTTACCCAAATTCAATCTTCTCATTGATTGTAGATTCCATCCAATAATTCTTTTTTCATTTATTTAATTATTTCATTAATCTACAAAATTCAGTTTCTTTACTAAAACCACGTTTTTAAATATGTTTTTTTCCCCAAAGTTTCTCAAATGTGTTTTACATAAGTGTTAACAACGGATTAAAAAAATTCCAATTATTTTATTTTAATCTTTACCTCTTTAATTAATAACATTACGATTGCTTTCAAAAAAATTATTAAGATCATAATTTTCAAATAAATTATTATTTAATCATTCATCTCCCACATTTTGGCCAATACTAACTGTTTATTTTAAATTTTAAATTTTATGTAATTATATTACATTTTCGAGTCCTTATTCCTTACAAATTTAGTGGATAGTCGTTGTAAGAATAGTTAATATTTAGAAAACTGTATTTTTTAATATAACTACTCATTTAAAATCATATGATACAACTACTAACTGAACCGAGTTGAAAAAGGTAATTTAAGGACGTCTCAATCATATAATTTTAAGATATTATTACAATTGATAAAAAACATGAAGATTTAGTAATCAACTTACCTATAGTGATAAACCGGGCCGAAGGAAGTAATTTAAAGACATCGCAATCATATAATTTATTTTATTTTAAGATATTAGTACAATTGATATGATACGATGGTTTAGTGATCATCATACCTATAGTGATAAACCGGGTTGAAGGAAGTAATTTAAAGATGTCTCAATCATATAATTTATTTAATTTTAAGATATCAGTAGAACTGATAAAAATATGATGATTTAGTAATCATCATACCTGTAGTGACAAATCGGGTTGACACAAGTAATTTGAAGAGGTCAAAACTTCCAACCATTCATATTTATTTAAAACATTAAGTATTTTTAAAAGTCGTTAAAGAGTTATTAGCTAATATTGTACTACAATATTTTACATTTTTACAGTAAAAATATTACATTTACAACTGATTACACTATAATATTTTTAGGAGACAAATATTGAATTTTTATAGCGGGGTGTTTTGAAGAAAATTTGTAAATTTATGTTTTATTTATGTAAGGAGCTATTTACATCTTCAATTGTTAATTTGGGTATTCTAGATATTTAGATGAATGTTGTTAAGTTGGCAAAGTAGAGGGGTCAAAATGACATTTTTCCTTCTAATTTTAATCAATGTTTTAGACGAACGTTGTCTATCTTTATTTTATTATTTTTCTCTACTAGAGATAAACCAACATATTGATTCAAACTCATCAATATGCCTTTATCATTGTTATGTTTTTTTTTTTTTTTTTGATGACGGAGAAGCCTCACACATTGTTATGTTTTCATATGTCTTAAAATACAAATATTTTTTACCAATGAAAATATAACTTAGGGATAATAGCATTTTGGCCCCCTCTACTTTGCCAACTTAACTAATTGCCCCCGTACTATGAATCTTTTTTTTACCCCATCCTACTTTGGCCACTTTGCATTTTGGATCGTCCTTCCGTTTTAATTATCGTCTTCTTAACATTAAATCTGGATACATCCGCATATCGATAGGGAGAGATATTGGAGCTAGAAGACGAAGAGTTGGTCAGAGAGGTGAATTGGAAAGGTATCATGAATAGTATGGTAAAATACGAAGGGTTTTAAAAATCACACATTTTATTCGTCAATTTTATCCTATCTCATTATATATACTTATATTCTCAATTAGAAAACACTTAGTAATCTTATACATGGCTGCTGGAGCTAGCGTGGTGTATTGAATGCGCACCAATTAACAACTTGAAGATGAAACTTGAAATTGAAGGACCCAAAAAGAAAAGTGGTCGAAGTAGGAGGGGGTGAAAAGAGCGATTCATAGTGTAGGGGGCAATTTGTTAAGTTGACAAAGTAGAGGGGGGAATTTGTTAAGTTGGCAAAATGATATTTTCTCTATAATTTTGTAAATTTTTCATTAATTAATTTATCGTTGTGTATTAACAATCATATTAAATAACCACAATTATAAAACTTCAAGAACATAAAATATTCGCTTGACCCCGGCCAACGGGCCGGCCAAAAAACTAGTCTATATATAAGCAAATATAAAAGAGCACCCCTTTTATTCCTTCTCTCCTTAATTGTAGCTAATCAACCAATAGCAATTTTCTATTAATTAATTATTATTTAATTCAATTTTACATATAAGTAGAAAAAAAAACCGTTATCATTTTTCTTTATATTTTATTCCCAGAATTTTTAGATCATCATTATTTTAACCATTATTTAACTTTTTCTTACCTCATTCGTTTTTTTTAAGTAATTAAATTCACATAAATAAGGATATTCTTCACCTCATTCAATTACAGGGATATTCTTCAAATTCACATAAATCTTATAGTTAAAAGTGTAATTTTATCCACCCAATTAGATTAGAGGTTATTTCGAATATAATTTGATTTGGCCGATTAATGAACATAATTTTTAATGTTAAAAAGTGATCTATTAGAGAATTAATTTTAATTACACTTTTCCTTTCTACGCATAATTTCTGAAACATTAAGGAGATTAATTAATTAATAATTAAAACTTATGCTTAATGTGTAGATTCTACGAAGAATTCTATAAGAACTTCTTCTCCATACACTGATAAGGACTATATGGATTCTCGAGAAGAGATGAGCCGTGGTGATCCCTCCCTTACCGCCCGGATCTCACGAGTGCGGAATGAACCATAAAATAAAATTCTTATTAACCAATCACAACAATACATAAATGATATGTAAAACGATATTTTCCTTTCATTAAACTCTCAATTTTTTATGGGATTGTACCCACATTTTTTATACTATTTTATTTTAAATTCTTTTTTATTACACTGTCCCTTTGTAAAAATAATTTATACAGCATAATTTTTATATATTTTTTCACTAATATTTTAAATATTTATTAAGTTTAAAGTAAAATTCCATTAAATTTTCAATAAAGTGGTAATATATATTTATTGATTAATTTGTATTCATTCTCTCCTTAATTTAGACTTTAAAATAATTAAAAATTAGTATTTTAACAAAAAAATTTGATTTGACATTCTTACATAATTTTCCCTTTCATATGAAAGGTTCATTTTCACTCTATTTTACGTGTTACAGACAAAAAGACAAAATTAACATAAGTTCACTTCCACAACTCTCTAGACCACAACAAGATTTTCTCTCTCCCGGATTTATAATTTTTTTATTCTCTTGAGAAGTTACGAGCCACAACTATATACAATAATTGATTGAGTCGTCTATTTTTTATTTCACCACAATTAATTAAAATGAGTTGATCATTAGGAAAAACAGTTGGAAACTAGCCATTAGAAAATATAAATGAGGGTTTGGTTCGAATGCATCACACACAACAACATTATAAGGGTTTGAGAACCCAAATTCTACATCACGTGTTTAGAGTTTGTTGAGCATAATCTATGAATAAATAATCTAGCTAGACATGATAAATAACGAAGAACCAACATCCACCTACATAGATCAGCACAATCAACATTCTCCAATTTCGTAATGAGCTATTTTTTCACATTTCATTAAACTAATGCCTATGATAAATATCTATTGGGTTTCATGGTATTTTTATTTTCTTCTCGAATTTAGATAAATAGAATTTATTTTGCCAACACAAAATGAGTTTTTTATTCATAAAATATTCAATGGAGTAGATAAGTTTTTGGTTTGTATTTCTCATGACATAATTTATGTTCACATTTCCTATTTGGACAGACCAACCTTTTACATATAATCATTTCAAAATGAACATAAACTTATAGGAATAAACTATCTTTTATCAAATTACATTTCTCACCATGTTCATTAGGAATGTAATAATCATTTTCTATATTTTATTTAATTTTATACGGTCCACATGAGTTTAATTGAACATGAGCATTGATCGAGTTTACATTATCAATAATTATCTGGATAAAAAATTATTACAATAATTGTACTTTATAAAAAACTATAATTGAAATTTTAAAAGTTTTTTGTTACTTAGAAATTCATGATATGTTAATAATTAAATAACAACACAAAAAAAAAAAATGATCTCACAGTCAATGTAAAAAATAGAAATAAATTATAAAATATATGCCAATAACATAGGAAAAGTCAATCTACAAACATTAAATTAAATCCAAGTACATGATCTCGAAAAATTTCTAGCTACAATTAATCTGAAATATGTTCACAAAAGAAACACGTAAACCAGTACTACACACAACCTTACATGAAAATCAAAAGGTGCAACTCCAACTATAGTCAATATTTACAAGCACTAAGATATTGAGATCCATTACCAGTAATAATCCATCCAAATACTTGAAAAAAAATTCTCAAGGGCTAAAATGAAAAAAAAAATGCATTAAAAAAAATTAATACTAGAAATATGATTTCCTGCTATTTTTAATCAATTCATCCATAACATTTTTTAATATGTAGTAAGATTCACTACATTTTAGTTTAATTTTAGTCTCTCTTTTTCATTTAATTTTTTCATCCTTAATTATTCTCTAATATACTCAATTTTTTAATAGTATTTTATGAGGTTTTAGCTATTGCGGTACTATTTACACATGGTCACTGGTCGGACGGGTCAGTGGCAACAAACGGAAGTGGTGATACTAGGAGGAGTTATAAGAGACTAGAAGGCAGAGACTGTAGATGCCTTCATTGCTAATCTTGGAATATGTTCAATAACATGTGCAGAACTCACAAGCATTGTCATAAGCATGGAGAGAGCTTGAAATGTTGGGTTGAGAGTCCTTAAAATACAAATCGACTCCATATGTGAAGTTAAGCTCTTATTAATGAGCACGTACTTGGACTGCTAACATGCAACAATTGTTAGTCAGTATAGAAGACTGCTGGAGATGAACTGGAAGGTTACTTTAAAACACATTTATAGAGAGGCAAACCACTTCACGGACATACTGGCGAATAAGGGCAATGAAACTTACTTGGGAACACACAATAAAGTGTTCGGATATCATAATTAAACACTAGAAGCGGTATGACCTTATGAGAGAGTTAGAGACTCGATTATGTAATTGATCTTCAATCTTCCTAAAAAAGTATGTTGCCGCTGCAAAGCGCGGGCCACAAGCTAGTTACTATTAAGAAAGTATGTTTTTCTACAAATTTATCAGAGCTGTGAATTAAAAAGTGTTAAAAATATGGATAAAATATTTTAAAAGTGGGGATTCTGTTATTTTACAAGTGCTCTGGGACGGTTACTTTTCCCCCTCCCGGTAACTTGTCCAGCGGTTGTTATTCCTACTGATCTTTGCCTTCTGGTTGGTGTTTCAATGGCTATTTTACGCGTTAAGAGTCCACTGTCTGATGATTGATATTTCTTATTCCATCTTGTATTAATTTGAATATTATTCCCCTATTGTAACAATTGTTCGACCTATTTTGCAGTTGGTTTCCTTCTTTTGGACTTTCCCAATGCAACTCTTCTGCACTTTCTTTCTTAATGGTTTTCACAGTTTGGTTATTGAGTATAGGCTGCATTTTGATTTCCAAGGCCTTGTTTTATGGAGAAGTTTATTTGTGGGAATGAGCATTGTTACTGGGGTTTTCGTTTCAGGAAAAGATAAGTTCTTGTCGGTTGATTTTGCAACAATGTCTTGATTATGATACTTCAATGCTCATGGTTGATTTGGTTATGGTATGTGTTGACTCTCGTGAAGGCGCGGATCCCCAATTCCTATACGGCTTAGGGACAAACGCTTTGTGCTGGTTTCGATTTGCTTGATGATTAAGAGTTTTTTCGGCGGGTTCCCTGTTCCAACATGGCTTGGGGATTGGTTCTCGGTTGGTTCCTCCAAGCACTTGCTTTCGAGATATTTATTCCTCGTGAAAGAAGCTAATGATGGTACTCCTCGTTGAGGCGTTGAAGCGGTTACTCCTCCGTTCCGCTTGTTTGTTGCTTCAACCTCCGTTTTGGTGGTTCCTTGGACGAATTGACAAGAATTTGTTGGTGTTATTCCGACCTTTTTGTCTGTTGACGTTTGCTTTTAAACGGCTTTGGATGTAGATATCCTATCCTTCCTTCCTGCACCTTTTCCGTCCATCTTCTCAACCACTTCCTTCTCGCTCATCAGTCTAGACTCCTCCTCCGTTCCCAAGGCTGAAGCTCATTGTGGATGGGGCTCTCTCTGCTGGTCTAGGTGGCGGTAGCGGTCTGGTGGTTTGCGACCATCTCGGGGGACTCCTCTTTGCAACAAGTATTTCCTATCCTAGTATTTCTAACCCTTTTTTGGTTGTATTACTAGCTGTTCGGGATGCATGCATTCTCTGCGAGATTTAGGTTGGTCTGAAGTTGATATTGAAGGAGATGCCACGGAGGTCACGCGGGTGGTTACGAACCGGCTCTTTTTCTCTCGGGATGGGGGTTCTCTCGTAGCGGACATTTGCAGCTTGCTGGACTCGCTTCCTATGATCCAGCTTCTTGCGGTCCCTCGGCAAGCTAACATGACAGCCCATTATGTGGCTCGTCATGCGCTTCGTAGCTTCCCAAGCCGGGGCGTGGTTAACCTTACGGCTTGGATGTGCCCTTAATTTTTTTGAATGCATGATTATCTCCAGCGCTCCTGCGGGAGTTATCTAAGAAAAAAAATTTATTTTAAAACCAATTAGAGGAAATATGACAGTGCATTATTATGCACGGTAGAAGGAAAATGAGAGCTTAAAAATAATGGTTAGGCAATCAATAAGTTTTTCTTATGATATCGCACTTGTGAAAATTGGAAAGTGTTAATAGTGAGTATGCTTTTTTCACCTTAACAACACTAGTAATTATAACCTTATATTTTAATTAAATCTATTATAATATATATAGGAATATAAAAGACCCCCTCTTTTATTCATTCTCTCCTTAAATGTAGCTTTCTAACCAATCAAACAATTTCTATTTATTTATTTTCTTTTCCCCACAATTAACATATCAAATGTTTCGTAAAAAAACATCAAATGCCTAAAAAACGGTTAGCAAATTCAATAAGGCCATTTAGCCAAATAAGCGGAAGTATTTTTAAATTTTAATTAGTTTATTTCAATGTTAATTAGTATTTTAATGTTTTCAGCGAAATTAACTACATATGATCAATGATTATTAGGTTTAATCTCTTCACCATCCACTAATTATTAAATCAACAATCAAACAAAAATAACATAACAAGTTAATAAGTTATAACTTATAAGGAGGCCAAATTTATGATATATAATCTCTATATATAAAGCACATAAAATTGCACCAATCATTTTCAACAATGGTAGGTTCTCCATCAGTCATATATTCATATATTCTCCTATTTCATTTATTCTATCATTAGAAATAATCTCTCAAATTTTTTTGTGGTAACTTCAAATAATTCAAATTATAAATGTTATCATGGAAAACTAATGAATATAGAATTTTGGATATAGTTTTAAAATTTCATTCTCATTATTCTTCCATCTCTTCTTCTTCATTCACATTTTATTAGTCTTTTCGTTCCAAAGAGTCTTCATTATTTTCGTCGTTTAAAAATTATGGATTGATCGCATAATGAACTACATTATCATTTACTTGATGAGATTCATTAGATTCATATATAAGTTATTGGAGTTTGTGCTAGACATGGAACAACACTAAACTTATATCTATCTCTAGGTTTGTACTCCTAAATATTCGTGTCTGTAAATAAAATATTTAAATAAGCGAAATTTAGAACCGAATATCTTTGTTGGAAAAAACTTTGCAGTTTTACGAATTGTGATGTATTTTGGTTTTTAACATACGGTAATAGTAAAAGAAAGCAATCCAAGGTGACTTTCTAAAGAACAATTCATTTATATATATTATCTATATTTATACCTTTTAGAAATTTATTTATATGTATATCTATCTATACTATCATATAAGCATTCATAATTGAAGGTAAGGAATTAGAGTCTTCTCCTTAATTATAGAATTAGCACCCATAAAACTATTTTTTTTCATTAATTTTTTTATTGTTAATTTTTTCACTTTTTTTAAAATTTATTTATCTAAGGTTTAATTTCCCTACTTCTCTCTTTGATAACTTTCCTCTTTTTTCATGAATTCAAAAGAAAGACTTATCAAAAAACATTCCAACTAAGATAAATTAATAATTTTATAAGTAACAGTTATAATTTTTTAACAGATTATTTAATTGGTATTTCTATGTACGATCTACAATTTGATTGATTTCATTAATTTTCATATCTAAATCCAAATATATAACTTTTTTCTGATATATTTTTAAAACATGTAGCATCCAAAGCTCAATTTGTAAACAAATTTCATAGAAAGATAGCCTTTTTTATTTGCCAACTTAACAAATAGCTCTCTATATAATTATAAATAATTATTTTACCTCTCCGACTTAAGCCATTTTGCCTTTTGGGTCCTTTAGTTCAAACTATCGTCTTCTTAACGTCAAATATGGACACATTCACACATCGATAGACAAAGATATCAGAGATAGGAGACGAAGAGTTGGTCATGAGGTATATTGGGGAGGTATCACGAAGAGTATGGTGAAATACGAATCGATTTTATAACCACGCATTTTATTCATCGATTCATCATACTAATTATATATTTATATTCCTAATTAAAAAACAATTACTATGATAATACATGATTACTGGAGTTAATGTGGTGTACTGAATTTACATCAATTAATGTCATAAAGACAAAAGTTTGAACAGAAGGACCAAACGACAAAATGATCGAAGCAGGAGGGGTAAAAAGAGTTATTTATAGTATAGAGCTATCTGATAAGTTGGAAAAAGTAGAGATCGAGGGCAAGGTGCTATTTAGATCTAAATCAAACCGTTGTCAAGCATATTCATGCATACCATTAGAAAAACTTCCTTGACCAAATGGGTAGATCAAGAAAACAATAGTAATATCTGCAACAGGAGCTGAATATGCAACATCAATCCAAGGGCGCATACCCAGACGGGGAGGAAGCGCTATTATAAATATATAAATCATATATGGTCCATCTTTCTTTTCTGCTATTCAACTCCTTCTTTTCTTTTGGAGAGGATGACTCACAGGTCAATCCGTTGTGAAAATTTTCATGACTTTTTTTTCATCTATGTGATTTATTTTTATAATTTTATTATTGTTATAGTTAATTTCACAAATCAGCACATCAATTACACTGTATTATATTTATTAAAATTGTTATTATAGTGAGATTAAAGTGATATAGATCTATTATCTACACTATATACTAAGAATTTTAAAAAGAGGTATACCTAAATCCAAAATTTTCCTAAAGTTTAGGATTTAAACTAATAAAAATATTTTATTTTTAATTATTTAATGAAAATAATCATTTTGTTACTTTATGAATGTTTCTACTTAGTACACACGTCCTCTTTTTTTCCACATTCTTTTTATATCTCAATTTTTCTTGATTTTAAAATTAATTAATTAAAAGATCCATTTAATTTATCCACGTTGTAAAAAAAACTACAATTTTTTATTAATATACTAAATAATTTCTTTTGATATTTTTAATTTAATTATCCTTCTTTTTAGAATCTTTATTTATTATGATTTAATTGGATAGTTATAATAAGAACAAGTAAAATTAAGAAATAACTATATATTTTTTTTGTTTTTACTATTACTTTACACTAAATATTTGAAATCATATAATATAACTACATGACTAAACAGATATAAAATCCAAATCATCTCCGCCGGGAATGGGTATCGGGTAAACCCGCTACCATCGGAAGAACCCCAAATCTCTCTACATCTAGATTGCAAAGAGATTTTCAAGATGTAGCTACTGCTTTTAGAGCACTCGAGTTTTGAGAGGGAATAACGGACTACTCGATCGATGAATTGAAGTGAAGAACTGAATGACTGAAAGAGTAATTGGGTCAGGTCTGCTAAACATAGCTGATATACTATGGCTAATACAGTATTGTGTCATATCGGGTACTCATCAGGTTGGGTATTGGGTAGATACCTTCAAACCCGTCCCCACCCGTTACTCATTCTAACTGGGTACCCGATTTTCCCATACCCGTCAACTTTTACCCAGCCAACGGGTAATCCTCGCCCAAATCAACCGGATATCGGGTGGTACCCGATTTCTGATTACCAATTGTCAAGTCTTCTCATATTTCCCAATTAAAAAAAAAAGTTAAATACATCTATACTTGATTGGACTCGGCCAACGGGCCGACAAAAAAACTAGTTACAGTATATCTGAAAATTCAAATTAGTACCTGTATATTTAAATTGATACCTAAGATCAATATAAAAATATCAAGTACTTATTATTATTAAGAGTGAAAATAGAAATTTCACCCCACTACTCTGTCAACTTAACAAATGACTCCCTATACTATAAATCGTTCTTTGTACCCTCCTACTTGGACCACTTTGCATTTTGGGTCCTTCCATTTCAACTATCGTCTTCATGACGTTAACTAGTGCGCATTTAGTACACCATGTTAACTCCAATAAGTATTAGCTTTTTAATTGAGAATATAAGTATATATAATTACATAGGATGCAATCGACGAATAAAACGTAATGATTCTAAAACCCTTCGTATTTCACCATACTCTTCGTGATACCTCCTCAATTCATCTCCCTAACCAACTCTTAGTGTCCTGCCTTCGATATCTCTCTCTGTTGGTGTGCAGATGTGTCCAGATTTAACGTCATGAAGACCTAGTTGAAATGCAAGGACCAAAACGGATCCCATAGGCCAGAACTGACATCGTCGGACTTAGTAACGTGAGCTCCTACGTCTTGGCTTCCTAGTGATGTTTACAGGCGGATTGTGATTGTGATTTTGTGGATGAAGAGAAACGCTGTGACTCGTGATGCTGATGACTACTACTACCACCAAACTCAGTACTAGTGAGTAATAATTTCCAAGTACGTAGAAGCCATGATCATGATTTGATTTCTTGTTTGTGTTCTGTCCTATCATTTCTTTTATGATCAGACTGAATTCACATGTTTTACATGCTTTACTCTTCTCATTGCTCCCCACAAACATTAATTCAACATAGCTAGCCTCCCGTTTCATCTCTATTCAATCTTTCTTATGTTAAAATCATTCAGCTTATAGTACCTATATTGGGGGTTTTGTAGTTTTGGGGTCAGAATTACGTAACTATGTATCATCAGTGGCATAATGACAAATGTCCAAAACTAGGCAAATGCGACACGTGGGTAGCGCCACGCAAACTGGGCAGCACCGCACCACCCAGGGAGCGCCGCGCTCCCACTCAATTTTATCTCACAAATTGATTCAAATTGTCCATTTCATAAATATAACATTACAAATAAGTCACCCGATTAATTAGCAATTACAAAATGATCACTAATCTATATAATTTTGTAAAATAATCATTGAAGTTTGAATTTCAATAATGAGTTCATTCTACCATGATCATAACTAAATTGTATTCGATCCTTACTCACGAGCTTGTCGCTCATTAATTCTTTAACAAATTAACGAGCCAAACTCAATGAGTAAACGAGCCAAATTCAACGAGTTAATGAATCGAGCGAGCTCGCCCGTCGAGCTGAATCGGATAGACTCGAACTCACTCATTTATTATCGAGCCGGCTCACGGGCTAAATTTATTATCGTAGCCGACTCACGAGCTAAATTTATTATCGAGCCAACTCACGGGCTAAATTATTATCGTAGCCGGCTCACGATAATAAAGTTAGCTCGTGAGCCGGCTACGATAATAAATTTAGCCCGTGAGCCGGCTCGATAATAAATTCAGCTCTGACCAGGGGCAGAACCAGGATTAGAAAATGCCATGAGCCGAAATTTATTACTAGAATATATATTACATTACGTATATTATTTTACTTTCAATATATAATGATATTTGTCATTAGATCATTGTGCCCGAGATGTTTGTTCTTAAGATTATTAGTATTACTCTTGAAAATTTGAAATTAGAATGTGCCACCGGCGATTTTTTAATATTTTGAACGATTTATCATTAAATATTTATTTCTACTCATTCATAAGTCGAGATAAAATGGTATTAGGTTTACTCAACCCTCTACACATGTTGACGAAACATTAGCATTAGGGAAGCGTATGGTTAATATGATTGAGTATATTAACTATATTAGGTTTTTTACTAAAGACAAAGGTATTAGAATATATTTAGTTGTTAATTTTGAAATTATAACAATGAACTGAGCCAAATTAAATAACACTGAGCCGGAATTGAATTTTGCACTGAGCCGGATTCGAAAAAAGCCCAAATTTATACTCGGATTTATTGCTCGGGACCGAAAATGGGGTGAGCCGGGGCTCGGCCCGTTCCCCCTCAGTTCCGCCCCTGGCTCTGACCAGGCTCGATAATAAATTTAGCCGGTAAGCCAGCTTGATAATAAATGAGTGAGTTCGAGTCTACTCGATTCAGCTCGACGGGCGAGCTCGCTCGATTCATTAACTTGTTGAATTTGGCTCGTTTACTCATTGAGCTTGGCTCGTTAACTTGTTAAAGAATTTATGAGCGACAAGCTCGTGACTCGTGAGTAAGGATCGAATTTAATTTACTTATGATCCCGGTAGAACGAACTCATTATTGAAATTCAAACTTCAAAGATTATCTTACAAAATTATATAGATTAGTGATCATTTTGTAATTGCTAATAATCGGGTGACTTATTTGTAATGTTATATTTATGAAATGGATAATTTGAATTAATTTGTGAGATAAAATTGAGTGGGGAGCGCGGCGATCACTGGGTAGCGTGGCGCTCCCTGGGTGGCGCGGCGCTGCCCAGCCTGCGTGGAGCTACCCACGTGTTGCATTTGCCTAATTTTGGACATAGTTTGACATTATGCCACTGACGGTACATAGTTACGTAATTCTGTCCCAAAAACTACAAAACCCCTATATTGGTGCTTACAGGGGTAGATCTGGGGTGGGGTTTCCCAGGCGGCGGCTCACCCAACTCTCGGGTATAGAGATACGAACTATGTAAATTTTCGTATATGTAAGTAGATTGATCTAGTGATTTTGTGGATTGAGCCCAATACATATGAAACAGCCCACTATCTTGATCCATCCCAGATCCGCTCCTGTGTGCCTCCTTTCTTTCTTGCAAAGAGGTGGAAAGAATGATCCTATTTGATCAAATTCAGTTATTCTCCCAAAATACAAACCAACACCGCTAATCACGGGTAGTAGTAATGTGAAGGAGGTGTTAACTTTTTTTGGTACTTAATGTTTGGGCGGATTCCATTCTGGTACACATCGTTTAAAAAAATATCATTTCAGTCATTGATCGTTTCAAAAAATCTCAAAATGGTATTTTCGTCCAATTTTATCCAATTTTCCGTGAAATGCTAACGTGGGAGCTGAGCCACAAATCCGAGTCAGCTAAAATATTAATAAATTATTAATTTTATTAATTTAATATTAAAATTACATTTTTAATTAAAATAATTACTTCTTAAATTAAAATAATTAATTTTAAAAAATTAAAAATAACCCAAATTTCTAAACCACTCTCTCTCCGACCGTCCTCCTTCCCTCCACCTCTGAGCGTCCTCCCTCCTCTCCTCTACCTCTGACCATCCTCCCCTCCTCCCTCCTTTTTCTCCACCTCTTGTCACTTCTCCTCCTCCCTCTTCATCCGCCTACTTCCTCCTCGAAAGTCCTCAATCGAAAATTCAGATCTAAACATTTCAGTGCTAAACGTTTCGCCACTTTTCATTTTGGTACTTTTTGTTGTAGATCTAAACATTTCAGTACTTTTTATTTCGATGAGGAAGATGAGGAGAAGTAGGAGGAGAGGAGGAGGAGGAGGAAGAGGGTCGGGAAGTGGAGAGGAGGAAGGAGGACGGTCGGAGGTAGAGGGGAGGAGGAGGACAATCATAGGTGGAGGGAAGGAGGAGACAGAGAGGGGTTTAGAAAATAGGATTTTTTTAAAAAAATAATTATTTTAATTTAAACTTTAATTTTATATTAAATTAATAAAATTATTATTTTGTTAATATTTTAGCTGACTTGGATGTGTGACTCAACTTCATTTCAACATTTAACGAAAATTTTGAATGAAATTACCGTTTCAAGAATTTCTAGAACGATCATAACTGAAATGAAAATTTTGAAATGATGTGAACCAAAATAAAATTTCAACCAAACGTTAAATACCAAAAAGTTAACACCTTTTGTTGTGTTAATGATAAATTTGTATATTATGGGCCTCGCATTGAGTTTTTTTTATTACCAAAATTGACAAGGAATGGTAGATATATTGATGGGCCCTGGAGTCAGATTCGCCTCGGGGCTCAAGCAGCGATCCATAATATCGCCTCGAGACCCTTGCGCTCTCGAGACCATACACTGGGCTACCTATATAACAACAACAAGCAAGTTGCCTTTTCACCTGAGTCTCCTACTAAACTTTACTTTCATTTAATGTTCTCCCTGTCTCTAAGCATCCAAGGCACAGTTAACTCGGTAGCCTAAGTTGAGCTAGCCCACCTTTGCCTTCCCGAAAGCCTCTCTGTGAGCTAGAAAGAGATTTTCCACTATTTAGGTCCATTATCCATTATCCCTGGTCTGAGGACGAGAGGATTCCTTTCCACCGACACCTTATGCAAGGGGATGGAAGTAAGGTTTTCTATTTTCATTACCGGACTTCCTGCTAGCACGCCCCACTCCTAACTGCATAATACAGAAAAAAGAAAGAGCTTCGCCTTATTTGGTCGAGCGTATTCTTTCCTGCGAAAGCTACTTGTATTTCCACAAGTGGCTGGGGAATAACGATGTAACAGCTGGAATCTTGCCCCGTACTATGCCATGGCAACACAGTTGCTAGACCGATTCGAGCCTGTGGTAATAAGGCATGTTCCGAGGATAAGAAATGAACAGGCAAATGAGATGGCCCAGCTGGTGGATTCAATTTGGACACAAATGGAGGGCCAGGAGGGAGATGCTGCCACTGCTCTGAAAGCTAGAGTACAGGGTGTGTATCCGGCCGGCCATGCAGGGGAGAATGCCAGCTTTGCGGAAGCCTCCCCCATCACAGAGGAAACAGCTAGCACTAGGGTACAACGCTTTGCTACAGCCGTTAAGGGGACATCCTCAGCTGCAGTTAGAGGATCTAGTTCTCCAGATGGTGCTACCAGCTATGCAAATGCTGTCAAAGGACTAGTCTCAGCAGAAAATAGAGAGAAGGGCTTAACAGGTAACACTTTTACTCCTAGGGACTTAAGTTACATTAACCGGTTATAGAGAATGGTAGGGTTAAGGTGATGCCCCCATCGGAGGTGGCTGCAGTAGGTTGTGAAGAATGGCAAAAGACCCTTATTTGGCTGGGATTCCCCCGGCAAAAAAAGAATTTTCCGATGGTTAACTCGATTGCTCTTAGAATTTGGGGCAAGTCGGGCGCAGATGAAGTCCTTTCCCTGAAAATGGCTTTATTTTCTTCTGCTATGACAGTTTAAATTCTGTTTTGGAGAGAGCTCCGTGGCATATGGCCAATAGGCCTCTGGTTATCAAACGATGGCAGCCCAACCTAACGCTGTCAAAAGAAGATTTGAAAAGAGTTCCTTGTTGGGTTAAACTCTACAATGTCCCTCTGGAGTTCTGACGCCCATGGCTGCTTTGAGTTATCTTTCGTCTGCTTTGGGGAATCTCTGGGCATAGAGGACAAGGGTGAGGGGAGCAAGCCATGCTACGCCCTTATCACTTGTTTATGGGTGTGAGGCTGTTACCCCTCGAGATACAAATCTCGTCGCTACGAGTGGCAGTCCAATACGACATGACCCCTGATGATAATGCTAAGCTCCGTTTAATTGAGTTAGAATCTCTAGACGAACGCAGACTCCAGGCCTTCCTATTCGAGAACCATATCTCATTGCGGAGCCCTTTTCATTTCGATAGCCAGCATTAGCTAATGTTCACACATCCCCTCTCTTTCAGAGCCTCTTTGAAAGCCATAAATCACCCTGCCTCACGTTCCCTCCATCCGAGCCTGCGGCATCCCGGCCGGCACATCTCGATCTCAACTTTCAGTTTCTTTTCTAGTTGGGATCAGGAACCCGGCGTCAAATCCACTAAGAGCATAAGTTGCTTTGTTGATGACTTAAAACCACCATCGGTAGACCCATCCACTTACTCCTCTTATTTTGCCGTAGCTTTCTTCCGAAAGACGTAAGCATTCCATTCAAAATATCATACTTAGAAAGGGCTCTATCCACACATCTTAGAATAATAGAATATAAAGCAATCCCTCCAATCGGAATCGAAAGCAGTACAATTGCTGCGCTTACGCCTTTTATGGGCATTCAAGCAAGAGCTCCGAGCCTATCAGCAAAGAGAAAAGGTTCCTTGACTCGCTTTATCCAAGGATCACCTCCTTTTTCTCGTCTGAGGGAAAGAAAGCAATTGAAACCTTGCCTGTCTTCGGGTACTGAGCCTGTCGCACTAGGGAATAGTTTCTAGGTACCGGCTACATCTAACCTTCCTACAACACACCATAAGAATCTCTCCCTGTCGTAGAGGCCAGCCTATCCGACGAACCCCACTCAACTTGTTAAAATAAATGGCAATAGAAAATGGAAGTAAGTCAAATCTCTCTATCCAGTGCGTGAGTCATTTCATTTGCCGTACCCATTTTTTTGTTCTTTTTTTTCAGTCTGTGAATCACTGACTATAGAAAGAAAAGGCAACAACTCTTCTGAATCGTATCTACTTTGTTCAGGAACACAAGGCAAGGAACTTCTTCTCTACGCCTCGGAATTCGTTAAACTATTTCATACCCTTATTTGATTAGTGACTCCCCTGCCACCATCATCGAATCAAGCAAGTGCCACTCCTAAAAAAGAAATGATAACTATTGCAAGTCGAACGTTGTCTCCATAAAAGCTCCTCTTGCATTAGGACACGCGTAAAATATTACCGCATCTCCACTTCTAACCTTCTGAGATTGTGTGTAAGTCTCCAAAGCTTTTTCTGGAGACCTCCTATAAGCGCATGGACCTTTTCTTTTCTAGAGGTGATGTTAGCAAATGAACCCCTTCTCGGGACATGAATCCTTTGCTTTGCTCTTAGAAAGAGAGTCAACCAGTTAATTAACTTCGCTAGCACCGTCTACTCTCATAGCGGATAGGGATTCAGTTCCCTTTCTAACTGTAAGAGCTGCTACGGATATAAGTCCCATAGATCCATCTTCTCGAGCTTTTTCTTTTTATAAGACACTGATGCCAACTATGAATATACGATCGAATGCGCTCTTGTCTATTTTTAGACTTCTTACTTTCGAAAAGAAAGCAAGGCGGAATCCAGTCTTCAAACTAGTTTTCATTTTCATCATAGCTCTATCGCCCAGTAAAAACCTGCCTGCATTTCCATTGGAGCGAGTTCAAGTGGCGGGAAAAGGCAAGTCCGTCTAGTGTGAGTAGCATTACCTCGTACCATTATAGGAGTTGTTGATAGTCCTAGGTCCAGCCAGCTAGTAGCAATCTGTTTCAATCCATATGGAATGGATAAGAGGCGAGCACGTAAAATCCAGTGATCAAGCATTATCTGATTTAATCCAATAAGCTAGCCTTACCCTCCAACCAGTGCTGCTAGTTTGGTTACGTCCCCAAACAGGCAAGGGGAACCTCTCATTAAAGTGCAAGCTATTCAGTGAGCAACCCAGTTATTGAGAAAGTCAGTGAACCTATCCCCTCTCATCTGGTGGTTGTTGTACTCTTGTCTAACCCATATTTAAGGGCAAGCTTTAGTTCATACGGGTAGCAAAGCAACAAGGTTAGGAGCGTAGCCACATGACATGATCAGACTAGAAAAGAGAATGAATCGAGACCGACAGCAATAGCTGAAATTTTCACTTTATGGAATTGTTTTGCTTTCTATGGATTCCCCAGAGGGGTAGAGACCCCAGTCAGCGACACATAAATGGTTGAATCAGAGTTCTTGAGATTGGATTGGTGCCATGTATGTCTTTCCCTTCTGGCTCTCACCGGTAGACCACCCCGCCCTATCACATGCCAATGAAAAAGAACCTAAACCAAGGTGCTTTCTCGGGCTAACCTTCTTTCTATTTGTTGGTGGGACATTTCCTTATCAGGAAATGCCTTGCCCCTTTGTCTTTGTCATCAGCGAAGGTAGCTCTCTAAAAGTACTCTTTTTTTATGCTTCAGCTTGAGAATGAGAATCGATGGAATCATTTCTTCCGAATAGGTCGGGTTCGGTACCATCTTTGCCAATGACTTGTTCCCTAAAGAAGGAGGGAGAAACAGCCATTACTGCCGCCCTCTACCGCCTTTGTCCCAGCGCTGGCTTGGCTTCAAAGTGGAAAGTAGGGCAAGGCTTTTAGCTCCTTTCGCTCCGTGCCGATTAGTCACTCTGATCGCTCATCCATGAGCTAGCGCTTTCATTCAACTAATCCCTGGAGTTGGTTTGCTTTATGTGAGGTTCGTTCCAAATCTCTATCGTCAAATAACATATCTAAGGGCTCAGACGATGTTCTCTTGTCCCCTCGGGAAATTTGATTAAATCATCCATTGGTATAAAGCGCAGGACGCGAACCAATCATGGACTGGCCGTAGGTTAAGATAGTTACCTATGGCAAATATGGGTCTTTTTTTCCCTCAATAGAACAAGGCAGAAAGGGCCTCTGACCGAGAGGTCGTTAGACGAAAGCATGTCCTATCCTCTTTTCAAAGCAATCCAAGGTCTGATGGTGTGAACAGCCTATTGCATTTAACCAACGCATAACGGACTCGTGGAGCCCAGAGATCGCCTTGGGACCACTCTTCCCCTAGTGCATGGACGAAGACAACTAGGTCTCGCCTAGAAGCAAGCTCATAGGGAAGAAGGCACGCTTTAGCCATGGCCCCCTTGCCTGTCCTCTTAGCAGCCTTGGAAGCATACTTTCATGTACTTCCCGCATAGTGGGAAGAGCTTTTCCAGGTTGGTTTGAAAGTAAACCCTTGGGTAGACGATCTATCCAGGGTACATACCTCTCTTAAGAGCATCGGGAGATTGTCTTTTATAGCACCCACAAGCTCAAGGACAGAGTCGTGGTCTGACACAGGAGTAACCATCGACGCAAATGTCGACTTGCTTACACCTTTTGCCAAAAAAGTAGAATCTTAGAAATAGAGAATACTGAAAAAAAAACTTTACCAACATATCAGAAGGTAGTTGAAAAGGGGCTTTAATGCGCTTGCTTACTCGAAAGAATAAGGATTTAAGTAGCCTTCTGAATCGACATCTTTCTCTTCCAATCCTATTGATCTTCTTGTAAGGGAAATTGGCTTCATTCCTATCCCCAACTGCGGTTCTTGCAAAGAGCGCTAAGCACCTCTTACTCTAATGAAAGGCCTTATTAAAATAATCTCTTTCTTAGTCCAATAATGGAACTTATGACTTTCTACCATTTCATAAGGAAAGCAAAGGCAGTGGGCTATCAAGCAAAAATTGGGTCTCAAAACCCAGAATTCAATGAATGAAATCGAAGACTAAAGATAAGAAGACAGAGAGAGGAGTCTCAGGGAAAAAAGAATTGGTGATGATTTTACCCCGAATTCCTTCTCTTCTTACCTATTCGGAGGTCGTAGAATAGAAGAAGATCTTATACGCTAACTAGAGGAATTCAGAGCTTACGAAACTAAGCTTAGAAAGCTCTCAACTCCATTTCGAGAAAAAGAGGATTGACTATTTCCCACGGAGCCGTAACTAGAAGGGAGGAGTTCATTCATCCCAAGGGTTTTAAGGCGATGATTCTGGGCTTGTGGCCACATTTTCTATTAAAGTTTCCCAGCTCTCAATCAAAAGAAGCCGCCCGTACTCCAGCAGATGCGATAGCTGGGGTTCTTACCCCAACAGATTTAATGGCATCGCTTACTCATTCAAATGCAACTAAGCCCTATGCTTAACACATGCAATTCGATGTGGGATTTAGCTCCTAGCTTGAAGCTACTTTCTTACTCATCAGTACAAGAATCCGTTCCTCGTACCTTTACATTTTCCTATGATTGGTTATGCGAGCAGCAAAACAAAGCCTGCCCATTGGGTAACTACTCGCCTCGGAAGATTCCCTGGAAAAAAGGCTTCTTTCGTCTGCGACAGATAGATTCCCAATATGGTTGCAGCCAGAGAATGGGCCGAAGCACAAAGAAAGTAGGATTGGTCATTTCCACCAAAAATTGGATCTCCACCGGAGAGTCAAGTTGATCCTGCGCTTGGACATAACTGTGCCAGCGAAACCTTCTCTCGGGTGGAAAGACCCTGGCTTTCTTCGTCAAAGAGAGATTGTAACATAGGCTGTTCACTAAGATCCGAACTTTTAGGCCTAAGTCACTAGCATCGAAGGAGATTAGACGAAGAGATTACTTCATCATGCGCACCTAACCCAGGGGTTAGGCTCCATCTTCTATATACGCAACCGCTGAGATAGAAGGAAGATCCATGTCACACTAGGAAGAAGCCGCCACTAACTGGAGAAAGGAGCGATGATAGAACTGGGTTTGGGGACTCGTGAGGCATGCTGGAAGAAAAAGTTAACAGGACTCCCAAAAGTATCACGCCATATGTCTTGGGCTAGCCTTAGACTGACAGAAGCTAGTCTCGAGAGACATGGTTCGTTTGTCCTTATGACAGTGTCTTGCAATCAGTCTTATTTAGCTAGGAAGGAAAAGCAAGAAGTAAGGGTTTCCTGCTATATGACTTGTACTTTTTCCCTTTCGGAACAAGAAGAATTTCTTTTCTGATACTCCTTATCTTTGGTTTAGTAGTTTAGCTATGGTCCAGTCTTCTTCAAAGTCCACTACCCTGGGTTGAAAAGCATTGAAATAAGAGGGTTCCGTGAGCAACGAGTAGAGGCTCTGAGACTCTCAACTCATACTTTGGAGAAGGGAAAAAAACTAGGAACGAGGTTGAAAGAGCGCAGGGAGCTGCTCCGCCAGTTGGTGTAGAGAGATGGGTCACTCTTTCGCATCTCGCGCTGTAGTGATTGGTAGTGGAGTTGCGGGGGCTGCTACTAAATCCTTTCGTAGTAGGAAGTCAGGTCGATTGGGGAGATTCTTTATTGCTGGAACATGCGCCCATATCACTTTGAAAGGAACTACAGATGTCATTCTAAACATGTAATATAACTGGAAAGACCAGATCAACCGGCCGGCAAGCTCAATCGCACTCATCTATTGCTGCTGATTCGAGAACAGTTGCCCTT